>NQII01007249.1:0-21130 GCA_002778355.1 Clitarchus hookeri
TGGAATGTTTCTAGTGGAGTGTCTGCGATGCATGGTGATGATTTCTGAGCAAAATTATAACGTTTGTACTTGTACATACAGACATTATTGTATTTGGATTCTGTTAGTTCTAGACCTTTCAAACCCACTCTAATTTACGGTTTTGGGTGTTTCAAACAAAAAAATGGATGATGCTGGCTGTACTTAATTTGACACAACATTGGTTTCGTTGACACAGCCAATGATCTGTAGGCTATATGTTCGGCTACAGTTGTATAAACTAATTACGTCGTAGACCAGTAAGAAAGTTTGCTAATTATTAACCACGGGTAAGCCAATTGCCATTAATCTTAGCGGCGTGCAGTGCTAACTGTGCGTAATGCNGTTTGCTAATTATTAACCACGGGTAAGCCAATTGCCATTAATCTTAGCGGCGTGCAGTGCTAACTGTGCGTAATGCACACGATTGTGTACAGTGGGTCTGAACCGGTTAAACACATAAGAGTAAAACCTGGAATATCAGCAACATTTGTATTTCCCTGACATTCCCGCCGCTTCACTTGCTCGGCGCATGAGCAAAGTGAGCAGGCCCGCGGAGTGTTACAATGTCAAGAGAGAGAAGTAGATCCCACGACAGGATTACAAGAGTGCTCAGATTACCGTGGACAGCCCTGCCCACGTACCAGGCTGTGGAGCAAAACATATTTTGTTCGCCGACTATTGTTTAACTACGGACTTAATTAACGAAAGCTGTGAAATTCGTACCAATATTCAGAACAATCACTGCAAAGTAGTACTATTTTTAGCCGAGAAGGATAATTTTGTTGTGAATGTATGATAGGTACTACCGATGTGTACTGTAAACTGTAATAAGTGACAAGATGTTTCTTGGAAGTCAGTCAAAGATTTACTAACGACTCGTGGATAAGTGAGATGGACTGCAAACCACCACGCCAGAGCTGTGGATCGTGGAAGTTAAGCTGACATCAACTCTACATCGGTGATATTCTGCCAGATAAATAATGAGTATAGGCGTGAGAATTCCGCAGATTCGTTACGAGACAAGCTATACTTCAAACTCTTGTACACATCTATGGCTTGTGCAGTTGTCCCACGACCTACTGCCGTTCCTGGAGGACTGTGAGTAAACAATAAACATACAGAAATACAGTCGCAGGCATGACCTAAAACTGCGCAACGCCAGCTGTCAATGAGTTATTGATATCAGCTACAGCGTACAGCGCACTGACGTCACAACATTCCCCAGTCAGTGAGTGAGCGAAGAGGTTATTGCGGCTCTTACATCGAGGTCTTGAGAGCCGATGAGTGTGAAGCAAGGCGAATATGGAGCAGCGCCGGAATACGAGGGTGGCGGAAACGGGAGAGCCCCGAGAAAACCCGCCGACAAGCGGCATTTTCCGGCGCGATTCTCACATGTGAAAATCCGGGCGACCCGCCGGGAATCAAACCCGGTTTGCCTTGATGGGAGGCGAGTGGTCTTACCACTACACCACCGCGGCCCCTTTCCAATCAGTAATAATTAGAGACCTGAAAAATTCGCGGATTCACTACGGAACAAGCTAGAATTCGAAACACGTGTGTTTATAAAACTTCACCCATTGGTCCACGCGGTGTTTGACACCTCCTGGAGAAGGCTGGCCCAATCGTCGCCTTCTACTGTGACAGCAGACAACCAATGTGCGGTTGATATCGGCGTATTTGTACATAAGACTGGAGAATCTAGCCTGCCGGTCGTTGAACTCACGAATTTTTCTGGTCTCTACTAATAATGCGTAGCTACAGAACATTACCCATGAGTAGGGGCAGTGATATTGTGTAAAAAGATTTCGAGACAAGATACAGTCAAAAGCACTGTAGGGTCGTCCAGCTTCTTTGATTGGATAAAAAATGTCCTGGCCCGTGTTAACCGTTTGCGCACGAATCACGAAGGTCTAGTGTCGGAGTTACTTAGTCCTGAGTGGCTTGGTCAAAGACGGACACGGCACTAGCAGCCAATGGAGGTATAACAACAGCTGAGGCGTGTATGTAGTATTGAAGTCCACTGTGCGAGCCGCCTTAGCTATAACTACATATATGCTAAAGTGCACACTGGCATGCCTGCTACAAGTTAAGTTGGCAGTGAACTAATCAAATGAGTGCTAATGCGCCGAGTTGCGAGAGCAACGTTCCAATAGTTCCCCACCGGAGTTAGGGTTGGTTTTGTGTACACCTTTGAAAATACATATTTACATAATANGCAACGTTCCAATAGTTCCCCACCGGAGTTAGGGTTGGTTTTGTGTACACCTTTGAAAATACATATTTACATAATAGTAAAACATTTAAAGTTCTAATAAATTTACGTGTTCACTTGTATGGCACATGAATAAAATAATCAGGATAATGACAGTGTTAATATTACGTATGGCAGCAGAAGAATACAAAACTAGAAGAAAAGTAGATCCTAATCAGGGACTGCAAAACGTGCTATGTTTACCGTGAACTTTCTATAACGCCAATTACGTTTGTTCCATGCACGAATAAATGCTAGGTAAATTATTTTTCTTGTCGACATTTCCGCAAAAAGTATGTTAAGATGTTGCAGATAAATCTTAATAGTTTTCCAAGTTATTGCACTACGTACCAANACATTTCCGCAAAAAGTATGTTAAGATGTTGCAGATAAATCTTAATAGTTTTCCAAGTTATTGCACTACGTACCAAGAATGTTTAAGATGCTAAGTCTAATTACTGGGTTGCTAATGTAGCTGTGTTGCCGTAGTGAAAAATCGAGCTTGGGCCCTCCATAATGTGATAGCGTATTAGCTTTTCGCCATATTTCTCGATGAAGTTCATAATCAAAACGCGAAACAACAAATATTTCCAAAATAAGTGAAGATATTTTCTTTGAGGTCATATTGAGGAAAACCATCTGAAATACTTTCGTACAGTCAAATATAAATCAGATCCTAAATCCTTGATCTGGATGTACAGTTATTAACGTACGTGAAACTGTATCGACTAATGTAATGAACATGCTACACAGTAAACAATTTTTTTTGTAGAAACGGCAGCACAATATCTTTACAACACATTGTTTTACAAAACATCAAATCTTGTTTATGTAATTTCTTGTTAATAATAAACTTGGTGTTTACAATATTTGCTTGTTTGAATTCAGTATTGATTTTACACATTCAAATTTAGCAATGTGAAAACTGGTTTTAATAATTACCTATTATGTATATAAATGCTATAGTGCCTTATAAGTTATAAGTGATTGAAGTGTTCCCAGACATACTTTTTCTGTTTCTTTTCTTTTCAAAGGATAGTTATGTAATATTAATGCTAGAGTGTTGCAATAAAAGTGATTTCAGACCATTTCAGAGTATTATTAAACCTGTCACTTTCGACCCCAAGCACTGTCACAACGGCCCCTGGGGTGTGGTCGGTTGTGACGTTTTCCCTTTTTTTTTAACTTGCTCCTGTGTGCAAACCATTATGTTTAGTGATAAAAGTTTAAATAATTATGTGCAGGGTTATGTAGAAATTATACGAAAAATCACTTTTCGTTTAGCTAAATGGTATACATACAAAACTATGGCCGATCAAATGCAAAATGGCACAACCGTACCCAGTCTCCCCTACTACTTCATTATTATAAGTACACCTTGTGGTTTTCACGAAAAAATGTCTAATTATGAGAGCACGAAAGACTTCACTCCTATAAGCACGCAACAGCAGTTTGTCTAATGCCTGCAGTTTGTCTGCTTGAGAAGCCGTCTTCATATTTAACCGGGCCACTCAGATATCGGCAACATCGTGTTATGAGCTGACTCCACTCATAATAAGAACATGAAAAGGAATGATAGTATTTTTAAGAAGGGTAAGTTGCTAAGAATATGACTTATAGAAAGAGTAAATAAAGTATTTAATTTCCGTCTCTAGCAGTTATAAGACGGTTACATATAATTTAAGACATGAGGCCAACGGGAGAAAGGATGGTAAGGGAGGTTAATTAGGTTGCAGCGAGAGGATGATAAAGAAGGAACTCACCTGTCCTCACACTCTGGCCTCGCCGTCTCGAGGTAGGACGACCCCGTGCTGGGTCCAGCAGTTGACCTCGCCCCTTGAACATCGANCATTTCCGCAAAAAGTATGTTAAGATGTTGCAGATAAATCTTAATAGTTTTCCAAGTTATTGCACTACGTACCAAAAATGTTTAAGATGCTAAGTCAAATTACTGGGTTGGTAATGTAGCTGTGTTGCCGTAGCGNGTTTAAGATGCTAAGTCAAATTACTGGGTTGGTAATGTAGCTGTGTTGCCGTAGCGAAAAATCGAGCTTGGGCCCTCCATAATGTGATAGCGTATTAGCTTTTCGCCATATTTCTCGATGAAGTTCATAATCAAAACGCGAAACAACAAATATTTCCAAAATAAGTGAAGATATTTTCTTTGAGGTCATATTGAGGAAAACAATCTGAAATACTTTCGTACAGTCAAATATAAATCAGATCCTAAATCCTTGATCTGAATGTACAGTTATTAACGTACGTGAAACTGTATCGACTAATGTAATGAACATGCTACACAGTAAACAATTTTTTTTGTAGAAACGGCAGCACAATATCTTTACAACACATTGTTTTACAAAACATCAAATCTTGTTTATGTAATTTCTTGTTAATAATAAACTTGGTGTTTACAATATTTGCTTGTTTGAATTCAGTATTGATTTTACACATTCAAATTTAGCAATGTGAAAACTGGTTTTAATAATTACCTATTATGTATATAAATGCTATAGTGCCTTATTAGTTATAAGTGTTTGAAGTGTTCCCAGACATACTTTTTCTGTTTCTTTTCATTTCAAAGGATAGTTATGTAATATTAATGCTAGAGTGTTGCAATAAAAGTGATTTCAGACCATTTCAGAGTATTATTAAACCTGCCACTTTCGACCCCAAGCACTGTCACAACGGCCCCTGGGGTGTGGTCGGTTGTGACGTTTTCCCTTTTTTTTTAACTTGCTCCTGTGTGCAAACCATTATGTTTAGGGATAAAAGTTTAATTAATTATGTGCAGGGTTATGTAGAAATTATACGAAAAATCACTTTTCGTTTAGCTAAATGGTATACATACAAAACTATGGCCGATCAAATGCAAAATGGCACAACCGTACCCAGTCTCCCCTACTACTTCATTATTATAAGTACACCTTGTGGTTTTCACGAAAAAATGTCTAATTATGAGAGCACGAAAGACTTCACTCCTATAAGCACCCAACAGCAGTTTGTCTGCTTGAGAAGCCGTCTTCATATTTAACCGGGCCACTCAGATATCGGCAACATCGTGTTATGAGCTGACTCCACTCATAATAAGAACATGAAAAGGAACGATAGTATTTTTAAGAAGGGTAAGTTGCTAAGAATATGACTTATAGAAAGAGTAAATAAAGTATTTAATTTCCGTCTCTAGCAGTTATAAGACTGTTACATATAATTTAAGACATGAGGCCAACGGGAGAAAGGATGGTAAGGGAGGTTAATTAGGTTGCAGCGAGAGCATGATAAAGAAGGAACTCACCAGTCCTCACCACCCCGTGCTGGGTCCAGCAGTTGACCTCGCCCCTTGAACATCGACGACCTTCCTCGCAGCCCAGTCCACTCTCCGCGTCCCTCCACGTGTGTGGATTGACGTAATGCATTGTGATTGGCCCCCGTTGTGCACTAGAGGCGGAGTCTGCTTGTAGTGTGTTGTAATTATCCAGGTGTGTCTTGATATTTACTGGATCCACATTTTCTGGCGTTCTTTGCACATTGCTATGACAGTTTAGACATTCCACCCCGGCTCGCTGTTCTGGTTTCTTAGTTCACCGAACTCGCCTGTGGCCTCATTCACAGGTATTGTGTTGACAGGTGATTCACATACCGTCGTACTGGTCTAGGACATAACTGTAGCCGAACCTATAGCCTGCAGGTCATTGGCTGTGACGACGGAACAATTGTTGTGTGGACTTAAGTGCAGCACGTATGATACAATTTCCGGTTTGCAATACCTGAAACCGTAAAATTAAGTGGGTCTGAAAGAGTTGCAGTTATTTCGAAATTCAACTTATTTTTCTTTCGTTACTCATTTCACAAAATTTCTCCATTTGTCTTTTTTTTCCCCCCACTTTGATAACTGGAACCGTGCAAACTTTAAAAATTCTGCTAAGAAGTCACCTATGCCACATCGGGCTTTGATGTTTAATGTCCGGTTGTAAAATTCTATTACGAAGACGTATAAAAAATCTGCGCCTTAAATAACGATACTTGAACGCTGGATGTTAATAAGAACGGGCTGAACCAAACTTGAAGTAGCTTCTGCTGTTGTGTAACATCATACGCCTGGTCTGGTTAGGACAAGAAGGCTTTCTNCTGAACCAAACTTGAAGTAGCTTCTGCTGTTGTGTAACATCATACGCCTGGTCTGGTTAGGACAAGAAGGCTTTCTCTCCGTAGTTTTACAATCTTGAAGTTACCCTCCCGGCCGAGTCTTCTGTAAACACGTCATGTTTACGGACTGCTTTTCTGCATTAATAAGGCAGCTACGGCGGAGCTGCTTGTTATGTTTCTTTTTCATCTACGTCCAGGAAACTCTACTGTAACCAGAGATGGGTTTCACTCGCGAAAAACTTCCTGGAAACGGAAACTGCAACTGAAAGACAGGTGATACGCCAACCTTCCGTGTGTTCCTTGTAATTAATTATTAATTGCCTATGAGCGCATGATGAGATCACAGAGTATATAAATACTCAAGAGATGAGATGGCGTGCCGTTTCATTTACGTTGGTATACCAAGTCTCTGATTGGCTGCACGATGTCCTGGGAACGGGCCTTGCATGTTATTGGCTATCGCATGCTACGTTTCCTATTGGCTGAGTTGAGAGGTTAGTAAGGTACGAGACATGTTGCTGGCGAGTGGCACCATCGCGGTTTCGTGTGTGGCTGTAAATCGCAGTACAAGCGATTGTTTCGCCTCTGTATTCATACATGCTCTGTGATGAGTTACCGCTTTTTCTTTATCACCTCCTCGCTCAGAGGAAGCTTGCATTATTGGAATATACGACAAATCGTAGGCAACATTTGAAGATCGACTTACTGCNCATTATTGGAATATACGACAAATCGTAGGCAACATTTGAAGATCGACTTACTGCTACTCCAAAATATTAATGGAAACAGACGTCATTGGCGCTGGTGGACTGTTGCAAGTTGTGCTGGTGCTTGCTCGTAGCTGTACATTCACTTACTGGTGGTGAAGGGAGCTTATATCCCATACACAAGTTCCCCATTGGTTCCTAACCTGATGCAAGCAGACAAGCACGGACAAATATGGCGTCGTTGTGATCCTTAAGAGGCCCGCCTACTTGAACTGCTTTGCAAAATGTTTAAAATACAAGTTTTCCCGCGAAACTATTATACGTGCGTCAAATGTTGCATATACAGTGCTTTCAAGACCTCGCGCGTATTAAATATATCATTTAAAAGTACTCGAAGAAAGCTTTTTAAAAACTAAGTTTTCAAATGTATACGCGCCAGATACATAAAAACTGCTCAAGAGCCGTGCATTGAACAAACCCACACACCTTCCACCAATGAAAATACAAGGTCACGCGGCACGACGAGAACACTGCGCGCTAGTTCATAGCCTTGTGCTTAGAGGCGACGGCGTACTTGGTGCGCGTGGTAGTGTCGCCCTTATCGCTCCCGCGGTAAACACGGTAAAGATATTCAGCTAGGCGGGAGCCTTAATAGGAATGTGCCACGTGGAGAGCACGTGCACAGATATCCGGCTGTAATTTTGTAGCCGTCGCGAAATATCTTGTCGTCAATAACATTACAGCTATTGCCGTATATGATATATTCAGTTTAAAAGGCACAGCATATCGTTATTTCTACTAAATTACCCTTAAGTGCTGGTCAATCGACGTGTTATTGTGCACTGCAGCCTGTTATTTTTAACAGCAAAATAATTTCGCCGTTCAAAGCATCGAACAAGTTAACTTAGTAAATACCAAGAAATGTTTTCTTTCAGTGCAGAGCACGGGTGTAGTGAGTGACTGGCATCTCGCTGGAGAATGGTTGCAATACGTCCAGTTTCCTCCGGCTCTGTGCACAAAGTCGTATGTATTGCAATGACAAAATAGTTGTCGCTTCCACAAAATCCTTTGTGATGACTACATTGAGCAAAGAATGTATTATCTCTAAATAATATAAAAGAAAGTCGCTTATCCGCGTCTCTCTGTGTATTCGCTTTGTACTTCTAAACTACTTGATGTATTTTGATGCGGTTTTCAACGTCATTTAGAGAATTTCTTGTGGAAGGTTTTGGTGTATAATTCATTTATATTTAATGTAAGGGTAGTAGAGAAATGTCGGACCGTTTGTAATCAAGTCGTAAAATTATTACCTGGCGAAGCCGGGTCGGTTCCCTAGTCCTCAATAAAAACAATTTTAAGCATATTTTAAGAGTGTGGTGCGTTGGGTAAAATAAAGTGAAATACAGGAAAATTATAGGATTACTTTAAAAACTGTTCGCCATTCACCACTGATAGAGGTAAGCCTATTCCTTAAGTAAGCACTAGTTTCAAAATATCTCACGAAGAGTTTTATATGTTAGACGACGTCATCTTGAAAACAATCAATGTGGAGAANGCACTAGTTTCAAAATATCTCACGAAGAGTTTTATATGTTAGACGACGTCATCTTGAAAACAATCAATGTGGAGAAAGCGGACTGAATATGTTTGATTGGCTTTCGTGGTCTTGAGATCCGATGAGGGTGAAGCGAGGTGAGTACGGAGTAGCGCTGGAATACAAGAGGGGGAACGGGAGATCCCCGAGATAATCCGCTGACCTAGGCATAGTCCGGTACGATTCCTACGTGTGAGAATCCGGGTAACAACCCCGCCAGGGATGGAACCCTGTTCGCCTTGGTGGGAGGCGAGCAGGCTAGCCGCTGCGCCACCGCGGCCCTCTTACAACCAATGTGCAATTTGTACTTTGTGGAGGAAAATGTCGCGGGGGTTTCATATAGTCATAAAATTTTCTGTAAAACACCGTGCATACATTTGTGGATTATTTTTTTTGCATTGAAACTTTTGGCGCATACTACCCAGTCAATCAGTCTTCTTCGAGCTCAGTTGAGTATAACGCCGGAGCGGTAGTTTAAAGAAACGGCAATTACGTTATTATAAAATAAAGTTGTGGAAGATTTTCAAAGGTGTAACTAAAAGTTCCTATACTGGAATCGTTAAATCAACGCTTTCTGGTGGTATGAAGAAGGCCTCAATATCTCTTGTTTCGTATTTCCCGAAGACCCGAATGAACTTGTTGATAGACTCAGATATTTTAATTTAACTGCAAAAACTTGACGATTCTCGTGTTTTGTTGAGATATCCTCAATCATCGATAAACTGAAGAATCGGGATTATATCAGACGAGACTGTTGGCTACTATCAGTGATCTGCAAACATCTGAGACATGTTAAATNCTGAAGAATCGGGATTATATCAGACGAGACTGTTGGCTACTATCAGTGATCTGCAAACATCTGAGACATGTTAAATGGAATGTTCAAAATAATTAGAAAGATACAATGTATCAAGTAAGTAAATAAATAAAATTTATATATATAGTAATGCATTTTTTAATTTCTTATACAGTTCATCCTACTTCTCTAAAAGACGTATTAATTCGGTTGTGTAAACAATAAATTGAGAGTCTGTTTTAGATCAAATTGATGTGAGTGCATGCAGTAGCAGGGTTATAGTTTTATTTGAAGTATAATGCCTTAATCCTGTCGTTTAAAATCGACTGAGTTCTATACGATGAACGAATGAAACAAGGGGAATATTTTGGAGGACTGTTTGGCAACTAGTTGGTTTGCTTGGTCAGTTGGTCTGGTCAGTTGACTTGGTAAGTCAGTTTGACTCTTTGGTATGGTCAGCTCTGGTAGAAATGTTTTGCGAATATTTTGCGTACAATTTCTTCAAAGAGGTTAGCTACAAGACTCCTATCAGAGACTTTTTTTAGAGATTGTCCATCGTTGTTCGTATAGGTGGGTTGTATGGCAGGTTGGTCTTGTCAGTTTGTGTAGTCAGTTCTGCAGGAATTGGTCTCGTCAGGAGTTTCTCATGCTCAGTCATCTCACCAGGAACCAGTATTGGGTTAAGTTGGTCTTGTCAGTTGGTGTAGTCAGTTCTGCAGGAACTGGTCTCGTCAGGAGTTTCTCATGCTCAGTCATCTCACCAGGAACCAGTCTTGGGTTGAGTCGGTCTTAGGTGGAGTCAGTCGTTGGCTAGTATGGTTAATAGGTATTTTCGTGACCAGCTGGTAATGATGAATTGTATGGACTCTGGTTTTTCTCGAATTTCCGAGTTCTATGTAAATGCGGTCAAGGGCAATGTCGACAACAATCGACATGGACGCTAAATTGACAGCTCATCTGGCGGTGAAATCAATAATTAATACACCAGCGTCANGTCGACAACAATCGACATGGACGCTAAATTGACAGCTCATCTGGCGGTGAAATCAATAATTAATACACCAGCGTCACCTTTGTGATAAAAAAGGAAACAAATGACAAACTAAAAATGAATATGGTGGGTGGAATGCATTCGACAGAATGAGCAATGGTGAGTGGGTGGAGGCCTTTCGACTAATTAACCGATTAGAAACATTGGTGGCGTGTTGAACGAACGTGAGTNCAATGGTGAGTGGGTGGAGGCCTTTCGACTAATTAACCGATTAGAAACATTGGTGGCGTGTTGAACGAACGTGAGTTATCAACTAATAAAAACATTTTTGGGTGTTGAAGCGAGCACAAGTAATCAACCAATGAGAACCCTTGAAGGAGGGATTGGAGGGGAACCAACTAATTAACCAATGAGAAACAATGGCGTAGGTCAGTCGTCTGCTGTATGTTGTGCTGAGAAAACCTCTGCAAATGTAAGGCTTTTTATGTACATTTTAAAATAATTTTTACAAGCTATTGAAATGTTTCAACTTTTCTATAAAATAAATTTTTTAAATAAATTTAAGGAACTTTTAGTAATTTTTAGGATTTTAAGTTTTTTTTTTTGGGTCAAGGGTTTTAGGTCAGCGGACTCTAGTCAAGGATCTTTAGTCTTGAGTCTAAATTTTTTAGTTTAGACTCTTAAATCAATTGTCGACAGTTTTTTTTTGTTTTTTTTTTTTTTTTTGGAATTGGTTATAATTTTTTAGAAATTTTTTGGGATATTCTAGAATTTTTTGGCTTCAAAGTCATCCAAGGTTAAGGTCGAATGTCAAGGTCAAGACNCTAAAGAATCGGGATTATATCAGACGAGACTGTTGGCTACTATCAGTGATCTGCAAACATCTGAGACATGTTAAAGGGAATGTTCAAAATAATTAGAAAGATACAATGTATCAAGTAAGTAAATAAATTAAATTTATATATATAATAATGCATTTTTTAATTTCTTATACAGTTCATCCTACTTCTCTAAAAGACGTATTAACTCGGTTGTGTAAACAATAAATTGAGAGTCTGTTTTAGATCGAATTGATGTGATTGCATGCAGTAGCAGGGTTATAGTTTTATTTGAAGTGTAATGCCTTAATCCTGTCGTTTAAAATCGACTGAGTTCTATATGATGAACGAATGAAACAAGGGGAATATTTTGGAGGACTGTTTGGCAACTAGTTGGTTTGCTTGGTCAGTTGGTCTGGTCAGTTGACTTGGTAAGTCAGTTTGACTCTTTGGTATGGTCAGCTCTGGTAGAAATGTTTTGCGAATATTTTGCGTACAATTTCTTCAAAGAGGTTAGCTACAAGACTCCTATCAGAGACTTTTTTTAGAGATTGTCCATCGTTGTTTGTATAGGTGGGTTGTATGGCAGGTTGGTCTTGTCAGTTTGTGTAGTCAGTTCTGCAGGAATTGGTCTCGTCAGGAGTTTCTCATGCTCAGTCATCTCACCAGGAACCAGTATTGGGTTAAGTTGGTCTTGTCAGTTGGTGTAGTCAGTTCTGCAGGAACTGGTCTCGTCAGGAGTTTCTCGTGCTCAGTCATCTCACCAGGAACCAGTCTTGGGTTGAGTTGGTCTTGTCAGTTGGTGTAGTCAGTTCTGCAGGAACTGGTCTCGTCAGGAGTTTCTCGTGCTCAGTCAATCTCACCAGGAACCAGTCTTGGGTTGAGTCGGTCTTAGGTGGAGTCAGTCGTTGGCTAGTATGGTTAATAGGTATTTTCGTGACCAGCTGGTAATGATGAATTGTATGGACTCTGGTTTTTCTCGAATTTCCGAGTTCTATGTAAATGCGGTCAAGGGCAAGGTCGACAACAATCGACATGGACGCTAAATTGACAGCTTATCTGGCGGTGAAATCAATAATTAATACACCAGCGTCACCTTTGTGATAAAAAAGGAAACAAATGACAAACTAAAAATGAATATGGTGGGTGGAATGCATTCGACAGAATGAGCAATGGTGAGTGGGTGGAGGCCTTTCGACTAATTAACCGATTAGAAACATTGGTGGCGTGTTGAACGAACGTGAGTAATCAGCTATTAAAAACATTTTTGGGTGTTGAAGCGAGCACAAGTAATCAACCAATGAGAACCCTTGAAGGAGGGATTGGAGGGGAACTAACTAATTAACCAATGAGAAACAATGGCGTAGGTCAGTCGTCTGCTGTATGTGGTGCTGAGAAAACCTCTGCAAATGTAAGGCTTTTTATATACATTTTAAAATAATTTTTACAGGCTATTGAAATGTTTCAACTTTTCTATAAAATAAATTTTTTTAATAAATTTTTGGAACTTTTAGTAATTTTTAGGATTTTAAGGTTTTTTTTTTGGGTCAAGGGTTTTAGGTCAGCGGACTCTAGTCAAGGATCTTTAGTCTTGAGTCTAAATTTTTTAGTTTAGACTCTTAAATCAATTGTCAACACTTTTTTTTTTTTTTTTTGGAATTGGTTATAATTTTTTTGAAATTTTTTGGGATATTCTAGAATTTTTTGGCTTCAAAGTCATCCAAGGTTAAGGTCGAATGTCAAGGTCAAGACNGAAATTTTTTGGGATATTCTAGAATTTTTTGGCTTCAAAGTCATCCAAGGTTAAGGTCGAATGTCAAGGTCAAGACCATCAATATTAAACATGGCTGAAGAGATGGACACTGGCCGACATTGTGTGGCCGGTCGTGTCGGGAGATTAGTAGATCACCTGGTATCGAACCGTGGACCTCCCACATGTATATCATTAAATAAATTTCTAAAAATAATTTTTACATAATCCTTTACATATTTTGTACATAAATTTAGTTTTTTTTTTTTTTTTTGCATTTTTAAGAATATTTGGAATTTTTTAGCATTTTTTATGTTAAAGGGGACGGGATTGGAGTCAAGGTCAGTGGTCAAGGTCATTTACATCTTAGATGGCTGACGAGATGAACACCAGCCGACCTGGGGAGGTTCAAAGTCAAGGTCATGGGTCAATGTCAAAGGTAACCAGTATCCAATATGGTGGTTGGGTGACGTCACAATATGTCCCCATTCCCTTGACTCAGACTTTTCTACTTTATTCTACTATCGCCAACAACGCATATCGCTAACATCATAAATTGCTAACACCGCATAGTATCGCGATATGCGACATATTTTTTGTTCTATATTGTTAAACAATATCGCAGTTGCGACAATTTTAAAATATTGTTTCGTGTTCAGTATATCGTCATATTGCACAGCTCTACGGCCTTCTTCCTTTAGCTCCAGCACTCCGTAACNTATTGTTTCGTGTTCAGTATATCGTCATATTGCACAGCTCTACGGCCTTCTTCCTTTAGCTCCAGCACTCCGTAACAACCTCTCCCTTCGACAGACACGTACTTATTTACAAATCCTCTGCGACTGTAACAATGCTAAGAGACTTGCTTCCCTGGAGATCGCATCTGCTGCGGAGTTGACGATGAGTAGCCGCTCAGATTGCAGGAACTCGTCCACACATTGCACGCGAGTTTAACTTGACACTTGCCGACAACACTACAACCTGTTGTACATGCATCACGACACTACAAGGAACCGCGGTGGTGTAGTGGTTAGACTGCTCACCTCGCACCTAGGTGAACCGGGTTCCATTCCCGGCGGGGTCTCTCCCGGATTTTCCTACGTGGGAATCGTGCCGGACGAAGCCGCTAGTCGGCGAGTTTTCTCGGGGATCTCCTGTTTCCACCCGCCTCTTAATTCCGGCGCTTCTCCATACTCACCTCGATGTTAATAGCCACCCAAATCTCTTCGCATACTAACACAGCAGTATCCGTGACTAGTGGGGAGCTTCACTACATTCCTACACTGACATTTGTAAAGATAACAACAATAAGTTAACATCTGAAATAAGGTCCGGAGTCCAATAAAAAAAAAACGCCCTACGGAGATATACGAGAGATCGGCGGCGGTGCATGTAAGTGTTTGCATTGCACTTTTTTTTTTAGGAAACTATTAAACGTGCATTCAATGTGCTGATCTATGAAAAGAACACTCACTTCACGGCAGGTGACTTTTGTAACATCGCGCCATTTAAAACCGCCATTTTGGAACACTTCAACAAAGCTAACGTTAACTTTTTCAGAGCTCTTTCTTTGTAATAATAAATAAGTGTAATGTTATGGATTATAACACATACAAAAGTGCAGTGCATTCCTAATTAATTCTGTTTTAGTATCAAATTTTAAAATACGTATATTAGGGCCTGAAAGTAATAAATGACAATCAAGGAATTGTATACACAGAAAACGTTACTTGAATTTACATATTAGCAATCCCAACATTTTTCCATATAAACAGAAAATATNTGTAATGTTATGGATTATAACACATACAAAAGTGCAGTGCATTCCTAATTAATTCTGTTTTAGTATCAAATTTTATAATACGTATATTAGGGCCTGAAAGTAATAAATGACAATCAAGAAATTGTATACACAGAAAACGTTACTTGAATTTACATATTAGCAATCCCAACATTTTTCCATATAAACAGAAAATATCCATTGATATTCAATTTCTCTCAGTTGTTGTGGAACGACTCGAAAACTGTTAATTTTTCCTAAAACAAAAATAGCCCTTTCCAGATCTTTATAATCGCTATACTGCAGTAAATCTGATATGAACAGGTTGAACGCTCGTATCTGCGTCGTGACGAGCCGTTAGTAAACGTGTGTAGGCAGCAGCACATCAGTTAGTGTGTTCGCGCCGTTGAAAGTGAAGTTGCGTCTCTCGGGCGCAGTTACTTCGATGCGGCCATTCAAACAATTCCCCGAGCGAGTGTGCCTGTGGCTCGTCCACAACTCTCGCTCGGCGCACATACACTGAAGAGCCAAAACAACTGGTACACCTGCCTAATATCGTGTAGGGCCCCCGTGAGCACGCAGAAGTGCCGCAAGACGAGGTGGCGTGGACTCGACTAATGTCTGAAGGTATGCAGGAGGCATTGAAATCTGCGCCAATTTGAGAAAGTGTTGCACGTCTGTCGCGTTTAATGATTCTCGTCAGTCGTCGTTTGTCCCGTTCGTTCTCGATCTTTTTCCGGCCGCAGCGATGTCGAAGATGTGATGTTTTACCGGATTCCCGATATTCACGGTACACTCGTGAAATGGTCGTATGCGAAAATCCAAATGTTATCGCTACCTCGGTGATGCTATGTCCCATCTCTCGTGCGCCGACTATAACACCACGTTCAAACTCACTTAAATCTTGATAACCTGCCATTGTAGCAGCAGTAACCGATCTAACTGCCGACCGCATCGCGTTACTCTGATTGGTTCCATACCTCTGTTATTGCCTACGCACGCCTAAACCAGTTTGTTTGGCTCTTCAGTTTATGTACCATCGTGCGTGTGTGCGTGAATGTCCGCCTGTCACATAAGCACCAAGAGTAGCGTCTTGTACTTCACCACTCCTGTCTACCATCGTTAGCCGAAGTACACACTTGGGGATGGTTACAGCTCTTGTTTACTTGTCTGATGTCCACGGCTTCTTCTTTCTGACAACGAACCAGACCTCTTTGTAACTTATCTGCGTAATTTATGCAGTTCAGTCATTTCTGAGGAAATTTCTACATGCGAGGAAAGAGGTGGGCGTTTGTTGTTGTCAAGCGGCTTTCTCTGCAATCTCTCTTCCGTGTTGTCATTCCTTCAGTGTTTCTTCTTCAACTATCTTCATCTCCGTGGTTGAGAGCCCTTGATTATCACAACTCATCTCAGATATCTACGTATTCTGTTGCCGCTTATACGCATCATAGGTATTTTTAAAATACGTTTTTATCGGAAATTTAAAACTTGATAATCTTATCCCGCTGACATGTCTCGCAATTATTACACAAGTAGAAATAATTTTGTACTGTACTCTCGCAATTCCTTTGGACACACGCAACGGCGGAATAACCAATGGAAACATAAACTAAGCAACACCATTGAAAGCGTCGTTGCTTAAAGTACGGGCTTCGAATAGCACTGGTCCAAAAATTCACTTCATAAAATGGTCCAGTTGTATATATGTGTGGTGAGCTCAGATGTATCCTGAAATTGTTTGTTCTTGACTGACCTTGAAGCTGACATTCCCATGTGCCTCCTCGCCCAGTCAGTTCTCGCCTGTTCCCTTTTCTTGCCCTCCCCACTCACCATCATCCCACCATGTTACACCTCAGAGTGTAAACGGTTAACTCATGCCAAAAGTCATCCACTTTTGTTGCTGTAGATTCCTGGCCCGGTGAAGTGTGCCTCTTTATTTGTCTCTCTACATTCGCAGCGCCTTCGTGCGTTAAGATTACTGACATTCGCATTGCATTACTCTTTCTCGTCTTTGTTCGCCTCGCACCAAGGCAAACCGGGTTCAATTCCTGGCCGTGGGAATCGTGCCGGACGATGCCGCTGGTTGGCGGGTTTTCTCGGGGATCTCCAATTTTTCTCTGGCCTTGCATTCCGGCGCTGCTCGATACTCACCTTGCTTCACCGTCATCGGCTCACAAGACCTCAATGTTAAGAGCCGCCCAAACCTCTTCACTAAATCACTTCTTATCATCTTATGTCTACAAGCCATAGATAATAAATAATTTGATATTCTGCAGTGATCGGGTTTTGTGTTGTAGCAGTTCCGGCGCCAGTAAGGATGCTCTGTCATACATGCAAACCAACAAAATCTGTGTGACAGGTTATTACTGGCAGCAGACCTTGACGAAACTAAGGAACGTCGTCTGAAAAAAGCGTTATCTGCCATAACATGAGGGACTTACCTTATTAGAATACTGTTTTCTGCTAGGTACGGACTATATCTTCAGAACTACTTCTTGCAAATCTTACCAGTATACTAAATAATGTAACTGGAAGAGTGACGAGACACTAGCGTATGGCACAATGGACCCTGCCAAGACTAGGGGAAGAGACAGCGATGTCTTGTGTTCACTGCATAACGATGCCATGAGCATACAGCGGCGAATGCAGAGCAGACTGGCGAGCCTGCAGGACACTAACGCCAGACACGCGGAAAGTAATTACATTCGCTTCGCTTCTTCTCAAGTATGGTTTATAATACAAAGAAAGCCCTAGCTCCCAGCCACAGAGTACCTACGAATACAGAGGCGAATGCAGAGCAGCCTGGCGAGCCTGCAGGACACTAACGCCAGACACGCGGAGAGTAATTACATTCGCTTCGCTTCTTCTCAAGTATGGTTTATAATACAAAGAAAGCCCTAGCTCCCAGCCACAGAGTACCTACGAATACAGAGGCGAAACATTCGCTTATGCCGCGAGCTCCAGCCGCACACTGCACCGGCCAGCAACANACATTCGCTTATGCCGCGAGCTCCAGCCGCACACTGCACCGGCCAGCAACATGTCGGTACGCCATTCGCCAATCAGCGCCTCTTAACTTACTCTCCAACCAACAACCCAGCCATTAGGTGACCTTTTGCAACACACAGTAGCTAATCAAGGACAAGGCTTGATCCCGCACCGTAAAGTCGAATCAGTGGAAAAACACTGACATTCAGTGGAAATGGCTCCACTAGAATCAGTGCAAACCACTGGTTGTTTCAGTGAAACACTTTTACTGATGTATTAAGAGACGTCTAACTGCGTATGGCGAATTAAAGTTTTTTAAAATTTAGTTCCAGTAAATAATTACGAGAAATAATACATTCCCGATAGTCCCTATCTGTATTGCGCAATTTACCGTAAATTAAAAAAAATGTGTGGAAGTCCAGGTTTGATCCCACTATATCTCTACTCAGCTTGCAGGCGGTTACCTTACCAACTGAGCTACCAAGCCAACGTCGACATTAGAGCGGAAAATTATTCTTCTTTATTGAAAGCTTGTATTTTTCAATTTCCTGCGTTTTTAATTTAATCGGTCACGTTAAGATTGTTTTAAAAAATAGTACGTAATCCTTCACCACATTTGATGCTGTTTAAACCTTCAAACAGAGCGGTTGCTATGATCATTGCATGAAAAAGAATTTAAAGACGTAAAATGGTATTATGAAAGACGAAAATCGCATTTCTGAAAACATTTTTTATTGGTTTTGTTAGATTATGCGTTGTTTAACTGCTGTTTGATAAACGTGGTTTTACTAATCCATCAGTAAAAATAAAATAATAAATTACTGAAAAACAGTAAATAAAATGGTTAATAAGTCAGTGGAAAATGTCACTTAATCAATAAGTGAAGGAAAACTGGCAATTATTTATTAACTTATCAGTTATATTCACTGAAGTGTCTGTTGAATCAGTCAGGTATAATGTATTCACGGTAACTTCAAGATTTTCTGAAACCCTGCTAAATATCTACTTTCAGGGAGCCGATTATGTATCCTTCCGCAGTATGTAAACAAAACATTGCCATGTGACACCTGTCAAACGTTTTGTAAACAGTGCCATGTGGGAACTGTCAAATATTTTGTAAACAAACAGTGCCTTGTGGGAACTGTCAAATATTTTATTAACAGTGTCCATGTGGGAACTACCAAAATTTATTTTTGAAGAGAAACAATGCCATGTAATCTCAACTGTCATATACTTTAATAAAATTCTCTAAATGTCTAAAAAATGCTAATCAATTTAGCGAAATGTTGTAATACATACAAAAAGGTAGATTGAAGTATATATCGGAACTGTTAATTATATAATTTAATTAAAGTTTACTTATTGTATTAAGATTTATTTACATATTTGCTGTAAGGAAAAAGTTAAATTTTACATAATAAACTTTTGGAAGTAGCACTCAGGTTAAAGATTTCACTGTGATAAATGGTACCGTATTTTATCGCATATAAGTGGCACATTTTATTTAAAAAAAAATTTATTGAAAACTTGGGGTGCGACTTATAAGTGAGAAAAATTCCTCCAGCCCCGCACTAACGTTTCATTTACTACGAATTCACGGCCCGCGGCTCGATTTCCAAACTCTTCAGCGAACAAAATCACTTTCATTTTGAAACCTGCGGTGTAGGTACATCTCTGTTCCATCAAGAACTGTCGCGCTTCTTCACTGCAACATAAAAACAACACTATGCGGCGGAAAGACGAGTCACGGCTAACATTTGGCACTGAAGAACCAACGCTAATGTGCTGCCATCTCTTGGTCTCCACAAAAAGCTTTCGAAAATAATCGATTATCAGTTGGCGGCGACCAAAATTCGATTCCTTTGCATTCTTTGCGAAGGGAATAACGTAACGGAAATATTCAAATGCCTTTCTATATTTTGCACGTTTATTTGATAAACTGCAGAAATAACAACGCTAATACTAAAATTACATCTTAACCTAGAATTATCTTGTAAGTAGAAAGAATGTGTTACGTTAGTTTTATAACCACAATTCAGCGTCTCCAATATGGCGTGGTTATACTTCTGAAAAAAACGTGCCCAAACGAACAAGATGGAGTGTACGAGTCCGCTGGACAACAACTGAAATTTATTTAATTTCAATTAATAACGGTGAAATCTTTACCCATGAGTGCTACGTAAAAATGTAAATATATAGTTTAGCAATATTAACTTTACAATTACGGCATTAAATTTATACATATTAATATTTAACCTACGAACTATTTCTTTTCAGCTATAACCAACATGTCCCTTCAAAATCCGTTGTTAATTCTTACGGACTTTTAACAAATTATTAAAATTTATTGAAAAAATATACTTAAAACTTAAAACAACCAATTTATATAGTGCTTCAGTGCTAAAAGCAAGACAAAACCTTTTTCCATATACCATTTTTTTATAACCAATTGAACATGTAACTCCTAGGGTGATTTTTCAAAGGTTTTTTTTTTTTTAAGTATCAAAGATGCCGTGAATGGATTATACTAGTTTTACCTGATATAAACAATGGAATTCTCACTGATTCGATTTAGAGTGTAGAGGCTCGCGCAGCCAATAGATGATAAGAGCGCCCACATCAAAGTAACCGCCACTCCGTGTCTCTATGCGTGTCTACTCTGTGACGCATTCACCCATTTACGAGGATCAATTCAAACGCGGTTTTAAACTCATCTTCAATTGTTGACAAAATGCCACCCGTGCATTAGTAGAAAATTATTTCCAATTTGTACATACGCACACGCACACTTGCGTATTTATACGTATACATGCACGCACAATACCCCGCGCCTAACCGTGTGGATGATTAACTGGATCGGTTAACTTATTCGATTGTATTCCCGTAAAAAAATTTGTGTATTCTCGAAATAACGGGTTGGCTAAAAACAATCAGGTTGAAGAGAGTTTAATAATTTTTATAAAGCCTAATTTTTAAACCTCTTCTGATAATACCTTGTGAACACGATTATCGGTTGGAAAAATAATACTAATACTACCACTACTATTATCTAGGGATACATGTACGTGCCATCCCTTCCACTCTAGCAACAAACACGCCCCCTTACGCAATATCAAGCACCAAGCCTGGTTGATTTCCATCTTTCATCCCCGCACTACCTGAGCTGTCACTTCGCTAAGGTAATGGGCTTTACTTGCAATCAGTCGGTCCACCCAGCCGTGATGGAATGTGTCTTGATTGGCCTCTTCCCACTTCATTTGCGCCCTGCTAACATCCACCCCCCCCCCC
>NQII01007249.1:22277-38382 GCA_002778355.1 Clitarchus hookeri
GTAGTTATGCATAGCTGATAACGCTACCACTCACGTAGTAATGCATAGCTGATCACGCTACCACTCACGTAGTAGTTATGCATAGCTGATCATGCTACCACTCACGTAGTTATGCATAGCTGATCACGCTACCACTCACGTAGTTATGCATAGCTGATCACCTTACCACTCACGTAGTTATGCATAGCTGATCACGCTACCACTCACGTAGTAGTTATGCATAGCTGATCACGCTACCACTCACGTAGTTATGCATAGCTGATCACGCTATCACTCACGCACATGTTGTAGTGTGCCTCTCTATAGGTTACTGAATTGTTTGTCTTTATTACGATACCAAATTCCTTTCTTACGGTAAGCTTACTGCTTTTACAATGCCTGTTCTTTTGTTAACATTTACTCCGTACCCAAACTCATCTAAGTAGTGAATAATATACATATTTATTTTTTTGTTTTTTTTTATGCACAACGCACACCAGCTGTTATCTTGCGTCCTTCATAAAATGATTTAACTACTGTATCACAAATGTAAAGTTCTGTAACATGGTGGCATTAGAAAAGTTTTAGTGTGGTGTTCAATGTGTCATTTTAGTGTCAAAGCGAAATTATGCCTAAAAATTCTCTCTACTTCATAACATTTTCTTTGAAGGACACGCGCTCCAAGCAGGTCTCTTCTGGTAAAAAGACAAACTTCGACTGGTAATTACTTTAAATGCTTGCTTTAATTAGTGCCTTAATGTGTTTGTAAATTATTTTGTATTTACACGTACATGGAATGAATGGATTTATGTGGGAAGTGACACGTGTAAACATCAGCAAACTCCAGAACACACAAAATTTTGTTTACACTCACTAACATAAAAAATGTTGTTTCCGTAAAAATAATTAGGCATCAATAAAATTAGGTTCATGGGCACATTGAGAAAGGATGTGCAAAAAATTTAAGTTTCTTGCGATGATACCTACTAGGGCGTTGCCGTTAATGATCTTGTGGTGTGCATAAATACTACTCAAAACAGCTAACGTGGTTTGACGTGCATGAACCTTGCTAGGTGTTACCAACAAATTAGATCCATTCTGGGATGACACGAAAGACAGTCTTAGGAACAATTAATTGGCTATAACAAACTCCCTATAGAGGCAATTTTACTTACCATTGTCAATTGTCTTTATATTAAATTTCCACTGTATATATTGGGTTGTTTATGAAGAATCACTCGCAGGGGTACACACATTCCAACCCAAAGTAGTTTTTATTTTTAATTACACATTGTAATACCACCTTTTGGTTAGGTGATTCATACACTCACATTTGAGTCTATATTTTATAGTTAATCAAGTTCAAATAAAAATAAAAAATACACGTAGATAACGTTTGACGACGTTGTCAAGTTATTAACAAATTTTCTTAATGTTCTTGCAAACACATTTCTTAGGCCAACATAATTGACCTTAACACACACAACTTGCAAACGCAATGGTTAATACTAAAGGGATTTTAACATACCTTAGCACTGTGGATCTGGAGAGTTTTCAACATTTCTGCCGCTCTTTCCGCGACGTTGCATGGTTTCATTTCCCCTCGCCTAGTAGGTGAATACAACGATTCGGTGAGATACATGATGTCATGTTGGTCTTGATGAGTGGTGACTTTTCTTTTCTTCACCTTGCTAGAACTCATGACTGCACACAAAAACTACCGCAACATACAACGTAAAATACAGTAAATAACATTTCAAGCAAACTTGAAATAAATTTAAAAAATATTAAACATGTGAAAACGCACAACGAGTAATCCCTAATACGGGTTTCAGAAACATAAGGAATCAGTACAACGAGAAAGTGAGCACAGATTAAAATCATACGTTATTATAAACCAATGAATAAAGAGCGGATATTAGTAAAACAAGACAAATAAATGAATTATTATAGGTTAAACAAGATAATCGCACAAATTCTCTGGCACATGTGTCAACCACACCCCGCCAGAAACACAAGGAACGAAGGTTAGTAAGCAAGTGGCTGTGCTACTTTCACCTTGAGCATGATCATGTGAAAATGCAAGAAGTGTTGAAATCTAAATACTTTAGCATCATGTCATTTATAATTGGCATAATAAGATACAAGTCTCTTCGACACCCATTTGTAAGCGATAAATTAACAATTACAATAAAACTTTGGAACTATTTCTTCTCTTTGGGCTGGCAACCTAACGGCATACGTCGTGGTCGCAGGCGCTCTATTGAATGTTTAAATTTTGTATGGCGTAGTTTGTGTTTGTCTTGGGCATGCAATGAGTTGGTGTTTTTTACTTTCTTTTCTAAATTGTGTTTTTAGTCGCCAGCCCAAATTTGGTTTCGGTTTAATCTTAAACTCTAGCTGTGCTGTGGGTTCCAGTTTTATAACGTGTCGTGTTAACTGTTTGCTGCCCAAGAATTTTTCCAATTTGTTCAATATGCTTTGCGTCCACGTAATTAATCAATTAATTTTTAAGGTATTAATTTCGTTTTCTATTTTAATCGCTGGAGCCATGAGGGGTTTTTCGACTGCCTCCGCTGATAATTTAATTTTTTATATCAATTGTGTTAAAGGTTTTAATTTGTTTGTTATACGAAATAGGTATTTACTGGGCTTTTTGGACTGCCCTCCTTTTTTCTAATAGCTCAAATTTAATACTCTAGTCAAGGTATTTCGTATTTTGCAAATTTTAAGGTTTTTAAATTAATTGTATTCAAGTACAATTGCTGATCACGTTTTAATTATCATCAATTCGTCTAAGCAATTTTATGAATTATCATTTACGGTAGTAATTTATTCGTCAAACTTTTATTATTGTCAAAATTTGGATTTTGAAAAGGTGTGTGAAAGTCAGTTTTAGTGAATTGTAAGAGTTTGAAATCCCTCTGCTTTGTGCTACCAGTAATTGTTAAGATATTCTATCTGAATACAAGCCTAAAACATTGTTGTTCGTTTTAAATGATTTGTGTTCTGGTAGACGTGCTCCAACAATCTTCTCTCGTTGAAATAAATAAATTGCAGGAGGGGAGTAAACCCAGGGCAAGGCAACCCCTCCGAGTGACGGTCTTTCCAGCTGGGACCATTTCCCTCGTTGAAAGTATGAAAGATCTCTCATTTTTCGGGGTCACTGTGTTTGAGAGGTTAGACGGCTCGCCTCCCACCAAGGCGAACCGGGTTCAATCCCCTGACGGGACTTTCCCGGATTTTCATAAGTAGAAATCTGCCGGACGATGCTGCTGGTCGACGGGTTTTCTCAGGGATATTCAGTTTTCCCCGCCCTTGCATTCCGGCGCTGCTTCATTCTCACCTTACTCCGCCCTTATCGACTCTCAAGACCACTTTACCTCAGCAACGTCTGGCAGACTGCTCGCACGAGCACGTACTGCACAATGTCTGTCACTACAGCACGTACTACACAATGTCCGTCACTACAGCACGTACTACACAATTCTCGACACTACAGCACGTACTACACAATGTCCGTCACTACAGCACGTACTACACAACTCCCGTAACTACAGCATGTACTGCACAATGTCCGTCACTACAGCACGTACTACACAATGTCTGTCACTACAGCACGTACTACACAATGTCCGTCACTACAGCACGTACTACGCAATGTCCGTCACTACAGCATGTACTGCACAATGTCCGTCACTACAGCACGTACTGCACAATGTCCGTCACTACAGCACGTACTGCACAATGTCCATCACTACAGCACGTACTGCACAATGTCCGTCACTACAGCACGTACTACACAATGTCCGTCACTACAGCACGTACTACACAATGTCCGTCACTAAAGGAACAAACGTCAGTCGCAGCTCACGAACGATCAGTGTTATCAACTCACAATAATGTCTTGTTACAGAACATACGCGTTTCCAATAGTTTCTTAACAGTTCGGCTGCAACCGACGTAATATTACGTCGCCGGGACTTATCTGAGTTGTTACAAGTTTTCTGTGATATAGTGACTTCCTTATTGTTTGCAGACAAGGGCGAGGAAATATTACTTCACCAGCAGTTTCCATAGAGTTCCCTGCGACATAATATTATGTCAGAAACACTTGCTAGCGTAAATTTCTCAAATGAACAAGATGGATTTAACATCATTCTACACGGGAAAGAGCATTGGTTTTGGCCAGTTCTAAGTCGGCATTCTATTGGTAGAGAGTCGGCCAGTAATTAACGTTACAGTATGGGTGTCCGATGTTGTGTGAACCAATAGCACGATTTTAAATAGGCATACAGACTCCAACAGTACTGATGCCTGCGAATCAGAAATGTACAGTATCGGATGAGTAACTTAATTCTAATTGGCCAGTCAAGTAAGAAAATGTCTTCTCATAGATACACGCCGCCAAAAAGCAAAATAATACTACTGTTATGCCTGTAGGGTACTGAAATATAGTATGTGCGGAAATATTCTCGNCGCCGCCAAAAAGCAAAATAATACTACTGTTATGCCTGTAGGGTACTGAAATATAGTATGTGCGGAAATATTCTCTCGAAAAAAGGTGGTACTTGTTATAACTGATAAGTGAACATTTTACCAACTCCCACATTCTAATATAATTCACATCCGATTGTTTGGAATAGTATCTACAAGATCTTCTACAGATTTAAAGTTTTGAGTGGAAACGTATACGCAAATAAATGTAGTATACTTCCAACGAGACACGACCGACTACTGCAGTCGTTATTACAAAACACTACCGTTTACATAAGAAGAAATATTTTTAGCACAAAAAAAAGTGCTNCGCCGCCAAAAAGCAAAATAATACTACTGTTATGCCTGTAGGGTACTGAAATATAGTATGTGCGGAAATATTCTCGCGAAAAAAGGTAGTACTTGTTATAACTGATAAGTGAACATTTTACCAACTCCCACATTCACTCCCACATCCGATTGTTTGGAATAGTATCTACAAGATCTTCTACAGATTGAAAGTTTTGAGTGGAAACGTATACCCAAATAAACGCAGTATACTTCCAACGAGACACGGCCGACTACTGCAGTCGTTATTACAAAACACTACCGTTTACATAAGAAGAAATATTTTTAGCACAAAAAAAAGTGCTCTTTTTTTTTCGGCACCACACTTTGGCTTGAGCTTTAAGAAAATAGAATAAAACATCTTTCGCACAGTATGACGCAGTAAATCAGATACCTGGGAGTGGCTGTCGTTTTAATTGTTCTCGCCCGTGCTACAACGAAACAAGGGACTTTGAGTGGATTTCTATACACCTATCGGCTGTACCTATACGCCGACTGGTTTTGCGAGGTAATAAGTTCTCATAAACTCTAAGGCGTTATTTGATCGTACAAAGGGGACACAAAATGTAAAATTTGTCTTTAGATTATATTAAAAACGTATTTTTAATATTGTGGTGAAGTGTGCCTTCTCTTCCACTCAATTACATTTTGCAATTTATATCCACATGTTACAGTTAATAGTCTAAAATTGCACTTAAATTAATCATATAATTTCAATAATTATCACTGGGCAATGCAATTAATTATAATAATTTTAACACAATTTCAGCAAATAATTTCTTAAATAATTATAACGGAAAAAAATTTCGCCTTTTTACACACACACACAATCCAGGTATTTCATTTGTATTTAAACAAGCATGCTTTTACAATCGCTTTTACAAGCTTTTCTCAAGTTCAATATATCTTGTTTTATATATGATTTAAACATATTAGACAAAAATACATTTTTAGAAAAACTAGGGCTCGTAACATAGAATTGTTATGGGTTTATTGTCGCCAGATAAATGCCAGCTCCACATGGTAATGTGTGGACTTCCACATGCTGAGACCAGCAGGGCGAGAAGTTAAAACCCTCGCCTTATATCTTCCTCGCCTTTGTCTCTTGTACATCGGCATGCATATGTATTACAGCCCGAGCATGTGCTGGCAAAGCAACTTGCAAATACCAACATCGACCATTTACATATTTATATTTTCCATTACCACTAATTAATTTATTTCTTCCATTCTGGCGGGATAGTGGGGGCGCCCTGAGCTAGGGGTTGGATGATCTGCTGGGTTCAACACCAGCATGTAGGTTAATCACAGTTGTAGAGTGAGCGAACTGGTTATCTGGCACTAGAGGGACCGTGGCAGTGGCGAAGCGCACAGATAGCATCGTCATGTCCGCTAGTTGGGAAAAGTTTTTATTTAGGTTGGTTGAACTCTCAAATACTTTTTTAAATGTGATGCAGTGTGCTTGTAGCCACGAAATGTAAAAAAAAAAGAGTGATTTTCTATTTTATAAAATCATAACGCGCCGTGATAAATAAATAAATCCATATTTACCCCTAGGAGATTTCGGCGCCGTCTTAAATTAAATTAATACATATTTCGGCATTACGTATTACTGAGAATAATTTTTGAAAACCCAAGTTTTTCATGTTATAGAACTTTAAAGGTTGTTCACAGTAAACCACTTTTGAAAGTCTACTTGTATGCACATTGTGTGCTCTTACGCTTTATGTACACTTACATTGGCATGCGTCTGATTACTCCATACATGAGTCGGTTATGTGAAATTATGAAATTATCGTAAGAGTAAATATTTCACCAATTTGCTGATTCTTACACTTCTTTGCACTTAAACAAACAGTAAATAATTTCAGTATTCACAAATGATTACCTAACACTTTTAATTCAATGTTAAAAATGGAACTTCTTCCTCTCCGTCGATACTAACTTTGCTGGGCGCATGCCTGTCGACGAGTCCATTACAATACATGCAGGTAGGGCCAGTGGCATTATTGAAATGTTGATTTCGAAAGTACTAAGTCAGTCGTGAACGGTCCATAGTTCATCATATTTAGATACAATAATTGCATGCATTCTTGTACTACTATTGCTTCTGAAGTAATTTCCAAAAAGTATTAAATAATTAATCCCCTTTCATTCCATATGGTAAACAAATAAATGTATTATGTTGATGGTACATTTATTTAATCGTCTGATCGATATACGATGTCTTGTCAAAGTAATTTCAATAATGCATGCGAAATACGTTTTGTAACTGAAAAACTGGTAACACCACAACATCTCTGTCTTTGCTTTGTAATTATGTTTTATTTCAACTAAACAAACATGTTATATAGATTGCAGAATGTGTCCATGGAAAGAAGTCCTTGGGTATTAAAACGAATAAAAAAATTGGACAAGTTATCAACATAAACTCGTACCTTTCTAAGTGCTCACCTCATAAGTTAGCACACACTTACACATTCCTCGTGCTTGCTACGTGAGTTTACCGGATATCCTTCTACAAAGCCATATTTACCGGATGTCCTACAAAGCCAGAGCCTGTATTATTGACCGCAAGTGAATTCTCCAACTTTCCGTAACTTGTCAGACCTGAATGATGGATATCCTTCAGTTACGTAATGCAGTTAAGGAAATTGGAGTGTCCTGTGTATGTCCACAGATCCACAAGAATGTTCACGTTTTTTACGTTTATGCGAAAATGCCTTTGTACGGTTTTCTGCAAAATCCCAACTCGGTCCATAACACATTCTATATAATGAGTAACAATGCGATTATGTACGTATTTGTGGTTTAATAGTACTTTGCGGCTTCACGGGAACAATAAATATGTTTTTTTTTTAAAGCGTTTTATATACATAGGCGAGATGTTCTGAAGCAGATATGAAAGTTGCATTCGGTAAGACACGTTGTAAAAAAATCATTTAGACATTGTATATAATCATATAGACGTAGTCGAAAAAAAAATTTACCCTACATGTTTTTGATGGAAACACATTAAAAGTATTACGTTAAGAACTGTACATGAAAACATCCACATTTTAAAGTAATAAAACCCTTATTCCTTTTCTCTCAATTTCAAATCCTGTAAGAGCTATTTTGAACACGTTGACTAAGCTTTCCGCCCTGTGAAACCAAAGGTATAATGGTGGCTATTTAAATAGTTACAAAGGAACAATAGACATTCCTTTGCCCACATGCCTTGTCCTTAGTGTTAAGCACAACATCCGAACCAAAAATAAAATGCTACCTTTATCTTATATTTCTACCTTTCTTAAATTCCGCTTATTTATTAGTTTAACACTTTTCTGTTTTTCTTTTTGTGCCAATGAGGACAATTTTAAATCTTATTATAGTACAAAACTGCTTATATGAAACTAACAATTAGCGAAGTTTTCAATTTTCAAGTAACCATCATGTGGGTTTCTACTATGAAAAAAGTACATTTTTAAAACTCTAGAATTATCCCGGATGTACTTTAAGATATATCCCAGTATCTCCCAGGGATGTTTTCCCTTGCACAGTTCGTCTGGGAAGTAACATAAATATCTTGCGCTTGTGAGAAATTCAGTTTTTCTTGAGCTAAAAAAAATGTATAAAACGACTACGCATAGAATTTGAATAAATTTCCGTATTGCATGCGCACATTTCCCATACTCATTAAGATGGTAGGTCGCCTCAATATGTAAAAGTCAGTAATAAACTTGATTTTGCAACCAAAGTCGTTACAAATATAAACCAGTTTGGCCTACATCATGCTGCGCAAGCAAAGGAAACAGCCACCCTTTTTATTAATTATAGTTAAATAACGTATTCCTGACGTATTTAATAAGACGCCCGCGGGAATATGCGCTTCTGCTCTCTGGGAACTTGCTGAACCTGTTTTAATCAACTTTCCTTGTCTCTATGTTTCAGCAAACGGCGGTTTAGGCAAAAAGATTACTGCCAAAATACCAACAAAATACCCACTCAGTCGTAATTACCAACATATCCATGGTACTTTTTTGGCTTTTGATCGTTAATATACAGCATAATAAACCTATTTAACGGCGGCTTTAAAATGAGTCTACAAACTCATAAGATCCCATAAAATATCCTAAATGTGGCACAAATGTGATGATACAATTTTAATTACCAGAACATAGTTATATCTCATATTGGTCGAGACAATAGTTTGCCGCAAGCGAAACGTTTTACAAGAGACATTTAACTTTATACAAACACTAAAATCTACACTTTTTTCCAATTTTGGTATAACCACGCTATAGCGACATGCCGCAGGACTACAGTATACGTGTCTTGTGTCTAATCTGGCTAGCATGCAAAGNATAAGATCCCATAAAATATCCTAAATGTGGCACAAATGTGATGATACAATTTTAATTACCAGAACATAGTTATATTTTCATATTGGTCGAGACAATAGTTTGCCGCAAGCGAAACGTTTTACAAGAGACATTTAACTTTATACAAACACTAAAATCCACATTTTTTCCAATTTAAGTATAACCACGCTATAGCGACATGCCGCAGGACTACAGTATACGTGTCTTGTGTCTAATCTGGCTAGCATGCAAAGNGTATAACCACGCTATAGCGACATGCCGCAGGACTACAGTATACGTGTCTTGTGTCTAATCTGGCTAGCATGCAAAGTATGGCTGCTGATTTCCTCTTGCTAAATGCTCCCATTCTTCTTGTGTCTAACCCTCTACCTACTTTATTCATCTCTCGTCGAACTTCACTTTCATTGTTTGACAAATTGTTACATTAGTTCAAGGACAAATGCATTAAATAATTATATCCTAACCGTAGGAGTCAAATTCGGGTTTTAAGCTTAACAAATCACTTAGTAGAACTAAGAAAATTAGATGTGATTACCCTGAACCATTGTCTAAATATTAAAAGCCTCTAATGAAGTATATGGTTTAAGCTGCCACTCAGCCCACAATCATCCCTCATTGTGCTATAATTAAGAAGAAAGGTAACCTCGCGAGATTTTATGTTAATACCCGCAGATAAATAATGCGCAAGAAAACCTTTCTTTAATCTATATTATACAAAGCATACAATTGTTACATTGTTTTTCTGACCTTCGCTATGTTACAAGAGTCAGAATATCTAACGTGTCTGCATACTGTGTTCCAGAAGTGGCCGCTAGCAAACTGAGTCTGATCGCTAAGGAATGTGACCTATCCCAGCAGAGCATCAGTGTATTGGGCATGCAGTGCACTATGGGTAGGGATATAATGAAAGAAAAAGACTAAGTGATGAGAGAATGGACGGAAATGACTCGAAAAGATACAGGCACGCTTACCTGGTTGTTTATATCACTGTATATGGGATTGCTGCGGTTCCGGAGCCATTACATGAATTGAGAGCGATGGATTTGCTCAGCGGATCCCGATGGTTGAATATGTTTTGAAGATTGGGGATGTTTATTTTAATACTAGTGTTCCCGAGATGTGAAGGGAAGTTCAGTCTCAGAAAAAATGCAAGTGAANATTGGGGATGTTTATTTTAATACTAGTGTTCCCGAGATGTGAAGGGAAGTTCAGTCTCAGAAAAAATGCAAGTGAAATAGGTCTGGTTGCTTGGCTGTCACGAGGTTAGGATAGATAGAAGAGCAACCGGGAATATCCGAGCGAGGTGGTTCACAAGTATGTATTAAGTATAGCGTAACTAACAAGGAGCTATTGGTGACGGTGAAGCNATATCCGAGCGAGGTGGTTCACAAGTATGTATTAAGTATAGCGTAACTAACAAGGAGCTATTGGTGACGGTGAAGCGAACTTCACACATCCACTTTTACCTACAGTATAGTATAAAAGGAAGTCCCTGGCGCGCGTCTGTCTGTATCACTGCGCTAATCTCGAGAACCACTGAACCGATTTGTATGCTGTTTATACTCTTATGACCTGCATTCATCGAGGAAGNGTATAAAAGGAAGTCCCTGGCGCGCGTCTGTCTGTATGACTGCGCTAATCTCGAGAACCACTGAACCGATTTGTATGCTGTTTATACTCTTATGACCTGCATTCATCGAGGAAGGTTTGTGTGCATTAAGAAATGCCCTAGAATTTAAAGGAGCTGAGCATTTACGGTATTAGTGAATCAAGTCGGGAAAAAAGTTTGCTGCCAGCGCGCTCTCGTGGAATACGCTGCCTAATCCTTTAGAGATATAACAAAATAATGAACGAAAGAATTGTGTAAAATTAAATTATCTACAAGAAAGTCAGTGGTAGCATATATCTATATTTAATAGATTAGTAGTAAGTAATAAGCGCATTTACAATTTAAATTACGCAGTAAAAACCATCGTAAAATTCACTGTCTTTTCTAACCATAAAGAAATTAATCTTTATAAAAATAAATTAATTCAGTGAATCCTTCTGGCATGCCACCACAAAAACTGATATTTAAAAGTTGGATCTACCATAATTTTATTGCGAAATATTAATCCACCGAAATTATGCAACGGGATTCGATTACAAATAAGAAATTATCTCATTCAAGGTACTATTCTAACTGGCTGCGGTACTGAAGAAACTGTTTTAATACCTATAATACCAATGATTCCCTTGGATTTGCCATTTTATTTTAAAAGAGTCCAATTTCCAGTATGAGTTTGTTTTGGTATGACCATAAATAAGGCACAGGGCCAAACACTTAATGTGGCTGGAGTGGATTTGGGTAGAGCATGTTTTTCACACGGACAACTATACGTAGCCTTTTCGCGTGTCACGTCAAACAGAAATCGTTTTGTGCTGGCGGTCGGAGGCAAAACGATTAATGTTGTGTACAAAGAAATTTTCTAACCCACTATCATATAATATTATTATATTAGAGACGTATGAATGTAGATAAAGCGAAGGAGGTAGGTATGTCAGGATCGAGGTAAATGGAGGTCCATANTTATATTAGAGACGTATGAATGTAGATAAAGCGAAGGAGGTAGGTATGTCAGGATCGAGGTAAATGGAGGTCCATAATCTCTGCCTACCTCTCTGTGAGACAGGCGTGACGTGTATGTATGTATGTATGTTATATATGATAGTATTTTACTAATTTACTATCATGTTATATTTNAGACAGGCGTGACGTGTATGTATGTATGTATGTTATATATGATAGTATTTTACTAATTTACTATCATGTTATATTGTAATTGTAATTTGTTTATTAGTGTATCGTTGTAAAAACCAAATTGTACCCGGGCGAAGCCGGACCGGGTCGCTAGTCTACAGTATACAGTATATTTACAGCACGACTTTTATTCTCTGAACACATTATATACACCGTGGTGGTTATCAAACTTCAGGAATGCACGCGAAGAGCATTANACGACTTTTATTCTCTGAACACATTATATACACCGTGGTGGTTATCAAACTTCAGGAATGCACGCGAAGAGCATTAACTTGAATTCAACACATGACGGGCCTTTCTATACAAACGCAGATGTCGAATGAGCCTGAAGTTTAGCAGGTTCGTCTGGCGCCAGGCTACCCGGCACAGTCGTGTGTGAACTGTCGGCTCAGCTAGTTGTTGATTGGCTGCGGCTGCAGTTAGCAGCCAATTGTTTTCAGCACGGGATTGCCTCTTCGTTTCCTTGCAGGACTGTTATAAGCTCATAGTCGCCCACTGCAAGTGTAATACACTGTTACACTGCGATACAATTGAGAAAGGAAATCAATCGTACTTGTGTTTCAAGGCTTACTACTCTTCAAATGAATTCGCGAAATTGCTGGGTCTCTACAGACGTGGTGTATTGGTGACTATGTCAACCCAGTCTGTCAGCGCACTGAATGCCAGGAGAATGGCGATACGCCCGTTGCAAGGAGATTGAAGTGCAGGAATCTGCCGCTGTAGACATTCAAACTACAAAGAGTGACGGGAATTCAGATAAGGTAGTTAAGGACATTTCATGTCTGTGCCTTGCCTCTTGGTATTGCTAAACTTCTCCATCATATCGCATGATGTTCCAGTCCCGAGCAAAGATCGTGCACTGCAGTCTATGCATTTGGTGTGGAAAATTTTCAAGGTTTAGTGTGTCACTTGAAGCTCACTCATACGAAGCAACCAACTTCAAAGCCACTTTGCTCTACGTTTACTGNCAAGGTTTAGTGTGTCACTTGAAGCTCACTCATACGAAGCAACCAACTTCAAAGCCACTTTGCTCTACGTTTACTAATGACTTTATAAACTACAAACACTGCATGATTTCCATGTCTGGGGATAACGATCGAGAGACTTAACCCAACATTTAGACGTAGTTAATGTCTCGTCGACAGCGCGTTCATTAGAAACGGAACAACTTGCTCAGATAAGCAAGAAAGGCGAAGGAATCGGCCATGGCCTTTATTAAGGAACCACCCCAGCTTTCTCCTCGAGTGATTTCGAGAAACCAAGGTAAATCGGAATCATGATGGCCGGACTCGGATTCGAACCCAGGTCCTACCGAATGCAAGGCCAAAGTTTAACCACTGCGCCACATAGATCGGTTTTAGACGTAGTTGGTGGCAAGCGACTCTACAGTCGGAACCTTATATTCGCCTTGGTTTCGTCTTGCAAGTCAAATGTTCCTAGAGTCATACACTTCTCTTTAATATTCGGGAGAGAACTTTATATTCTTAACGTTCTCGCCGTGAGTTACACGAGGCTAGAAGAGGTGCACTACTCCACTCTACAGCATTGATGAATATGCAATAATGTCTGAAGTACTCCACTCTACAGCATTGATGAATATGCAATAAGGTCTGAAGTACTCCACTCTACAGCGTTGATGAATATGCAACAAGGTGTGAAGCCACCGCTGGGGGTGTTTGAAGAATAACTGGAATCATTGTGCAACTTGCAGAGACCAGGTATTTACAGCCTCGAACTCCGAAATCATTGGAACAGACCTTATGGGACTTCGAAGACTCTGTGGTATACCATATTTGTGGCCATGAACTACGAAAAATCTAAGGTTATTTGCATCGTTAGACTGGTTCTGTACAATAGGCGAGCGTGTAACGTGACGAGTCGTAAGGTGCAGTCGCTTGCTGACTGGATCCATGGTCTCCATATTCAGAACGGCAGTTGTCGACTTGGCTGGGGAGGAAGGAGGGAAGCTAGGTTGGGCGTCGCCTGCTCGTGAGTGCACAAAGATGACTTGAGGAGAACTGCTGCGATCACAACTCACCCGGGGAACATCCCAACTTCCCTGTCTCCTTTACGTCTCAAGACACGAAGGGCGCTGAATCCTGTGGAGACCATCGTGGCTACTACGTAAGGCCGACTACTGCGCCCTTATGCGCTCATCGTGCGTTCCCCTTTCAATGGAAGTTCAATACTACAGTATTCAGTCACCCGCTCCAGTGGTAAAGAAAGTATTGGGAAGCGCAGAAAACTCCGTAAAGCATCGATGAGGATACTCTAAGCTTAGTCACGCGTTTGAGATCAGTTATATTCAGCAGAAGTCTCCAGTGCGAAAGTCGTCCCGAGCAATTGGAAGTGTTGGGTGTTGAAGTGTGTTTGAAATACACATTTCCCCACGAAACTACTAAACTTGAGTCCAATGTGCTCATCTACTGGAACACACGCTTCATAAGAAGGCTGTTGAGTGTTTTCAAGAATACACACACATCACAAGCACTATTTCAGTGCACTCCAAAATGACTAAAAATATTTTTTTCAAAGCGCTGTGTCACAAAATATACGCATCATAAAAATACAAAACTACTCAAGGGCTCTCCATTGAACCTTCCTACAGACTTTCCACCAATGAAATAATAGGGTCACTGCTGAAAGTCCCATAGGCACATATAGCACGACGAGAACATTGCACCCCAGTTCAGAGTTTACCGCTTAGTGGCGACTGCGCACTTGATGCGCGTGGCAGTATCGNCGACGAGAACATTGCACCCCAGTTCAGAGTTTACCGCTTAGTGGCGACTGCGCACTTGATGCGCGTGGCAGTATCGCCCTTATCGCTTCCACGCTTCTCGGCTTCAAACGCCGAAAAAAGCTCCAGGTAAGCGGGGGCAAAATACCAATATTTTAAAATTTATACGAATCAAGATTTTCAGTTAATTTTCCCATTTTCACGCTACAAAAACGCAATGAGTATTGTAATTTAAATGATTCGGTAATTTAATCAATTTATTATATACATATTGTTTTAAAAACCCTCAAAATACACTCAAATGTAGAAAAATAATTGTTGGTTGTGAACAGCCTTTAGGTAGAAGAAGAGCGGATTTCAATTGAGAAATGCACCTGACTTCTCTACAACACTTAGGTCTCATTCAAAAATAGTGTACGCGCTATAGTCCATTTATGGTTTCTTCCAACTGTTCTGAAGCCATGCTCAAGTTCTACTCCCACGATACTCCTCCGCCTTATGCAAACAAAGCGCAACTGAATCTATAAAATCACACCGAAAGGACAACGCACAACATTCGTACGCACTCAATGTAATAATATTTTTCATACTTGTTTTATTTATTACTCATTGTTTTTTATAAATTTCGGAATCCTCTAGCATACTGAGAAAACTATTTTTTGGTGACCACAAAATTTTTGTTTGTATTCGCCCTGCCAAATTATTTTGTGGCGAACACAAATTTGTTGTGACCACCACAGAATATATTTTAAGTTGCCACAAAAGTTTAGTGGTGACAACTAAATTATTTTGTGTATACCCCAAAATAATTGGTATAGTGAATACCAACAAAACGTTTTGTAGCTGCTACAAAGTGTATTTTTTTTTTCAGTGCAAATAGCTTTTATTTGATGCCCACATGTCCGACATTGTAGCAGTTAATTTTCACCAAATCTGAATTGTTTGTATATATATATATATTGAGGCGCAACACTGTTATATATTATTGTTATGTATATTTTTCTAACCCTTTTTCTATTCGATACCTCTACTACTGGGGTTTAAAAAAATTGTTCGAATCCAACAATATGGCGGATAGGTATGTTGATCATTTCATGTCGTTACCGACCCTATGTCGCCGACAGTGTGAAGGCGAATCCAACGATACCACGTTTGTGAACGTCGATCCAGCCGTTTGGGTTTCGAGTGTAAGAAACGTGAATAAACACGTGCAGATAAACGGAATATTGACCCCTCCTTTGGCTTCGCCGTAGCAGGTAAAAACACTAGCGGGCTCCTGTATTGGGCATGTAGTGTTCATCATTAAACACATGCTCATTCTGTGTACTTCCCATGAGCATTGAAGTCAATCAGTAGTCAAGCTAATGCAGACTTTCTTTCGAGTGGTTGTTTATC
>NQII01007249.1:38710-50091 GCA_002778355.1 Clitarchus hookeri
ACATAAAGCAACGAAGATAAATTAATGGACGGCGTCATATCCATGCAGTGCACTTTATTGCTTCAAGAATAATGAGCCAGTAAATCCTGAAGGGAATTTGTTCAAAGTGTAATTTATGTTTTGAGAGGACGTTCATAGTTTAATGTTAGTAGCAAATGTAACTAAAAAGAATAAAATCAAAATAAGTTATTTCGACACGTTGAGGTGTTGACACGTTGACTGCTACTCAAGACAAGTTAGAAGTGAATGGCGTATATCCACGACTGTAGTAACACAAGCTCTGGTTATGTGTGTGTTTGCACTTATAGCCGTCGCACTGCCCGCGTCAAACTACATTCTATAAGCTGTTCGCGGTCAAATAAGCACTTCTGAAAGCCCTGCTTAGGATCTACTTGTATCCGCGTTGTGTATTCTTCCGCCTTATGCAAAGTCAACATTGCCACGGCCCTCGTCGCTTTATCCAAGAGTCGGTGAAGTGAAACTGTGAAATTATTTGAAAAGTAAGTATTTTACAAATCTGCTCATTTTTACACTTCGATGTATTGAAAAAATTGAAAGCGAAAGAAATAACTAAAGTTATCACAATGGTTTCCTAACACTTTTTATTTGGCGTTAAGATGTAAAACTACTTTCCATCCATCGTTGCCATCTTTACTGGGAGCATGTCATGCAGTGCGCCCGTTAAAACGCATGCAGGTAGCACTGACTATTTCTAAGGTTGATTTCAAAAGTGCTCACTTTATCGCGAACAGCTTTTACTGTACGGCGTACATTATTGGCTCGTTATTATAAGCCAATGGGGTGCCGGGNTATTGGCTCGTTATTATAAGCCAATGGGGTGCCGGGTTGATTCTGCTCCAACAAAGTGTCCATTATTCCGTAGAATAACTTACAATCCATAACCACTGTTGAAGCTGTACGCAACATGAATGCCGCGAACGCATTACAACACTGCGTTTTATAAGACACTCTCCTTCGCGTGCAAGAGAGATCTACACGACCCCGTCTGTCGGCACTTCACAAGCTGAGAGAGAGCGTCTCCCTGGCTTCGAGCTCGAGACACGGCCGTCGAGGTCGTCACGTCACTTCGCCGTGCATGCTTACTCAGCCGCAATGATGAGAAATACGTAGTCATTCAAATACAGTGACTAAAACATTTTAAAAAATCAGGGTGTGTTTTGGATTGTGTACGCCAAAAAAATATATAGAGCCGTTAGCGTCAAAGAAAATATATTTACTCTTATGGACTTTTTAACTTATCGCACCTCGTTATATTAACTCTTTCATTTCAAGGAAGACAGGCCTCTATTCCCGCTTTGAAGCATTAAGGACGTTCTAAGAATCAGCTTCCAAATTATCGTTTCGGAGATCAGGATTATTCTTTCTCCTTGCCCGTCCTTAAATGTCTGTTATTTTTATCCGACCCTGAGCGGAAGAAGGATGACTTGCCAAGCACGTGTGTCTCTCTTGCTCTCAGCAGCAGGCATTTGCAAAATACGACGGCTTCAAGGTCACGGGGAGATAAAAGAGAGTCCCCTCTCACGGGCGCACTTTGCTGAATGTTCACGGCGGGCTCCTGCAGCCGCTGTAAACACGTCCTCGCTATATTCTCTTACACTTTGTTAGCTCAGGAAATCTGCTCGCTCCCGCCTAGCACGCNCGCTGTAAACACGTCCTCGCTATATTCTCTTACACTTTGTTAGCTCAGGAAATCTGCTCGCTCCCGCCTAGCACGCCTTAACTCGCCTGAAGATGTCCTTCTCCTTCTGTATCGTCCTTTCCGTCAGCGACACGCGGAAAATCCATCTGTTCNCTTAACTCGCCTGAAGATGTCCTTCTCCTTCTGTATCGTCCTTTCCGTCAGCGACACGCGGAAAATCCATCTGTTCGCACAGCAAAGTAAGTCGAGCGTCAAAATTTCATGTGACTATACAAAATAACTTATTCGTGAAAGAAAAAAACATCATGCTCAAATCTTAAGTAGTCACTATTAAAGCACGACGCCATATGTCAACTCAGTGATAATTTCAATGGCGTTATTACGCAATGTTTTTCGTGTGCATTTAAAATCTAAATTAATTATATACTACTGTATAGTTCCCAAAAGTGAGTGTTTGAAACGTAAATGTCATAAATACTGTACAATAAACGACGAAAATACAGATATAAAGCCATTCCCATATATCTTCTGAACCGCTGAAGGTATCGACGTTTTGGTTTCGGATTATTAAATGGCACTGCAGGGTTCATAAGGCACTGTATATGTCTGTTCCGAGATGTAGTTAAGTACTGAGATATCGATAGTAAGTTTTTTTTAATGGGGAATATACTAATTTCCCCGATTAGCATAACTTGCTATTTATAAGCGAGTTCAGTGACGTTATTATTTTAAAAATTTGAGTAGCACTTTTTGAGATATAAGGAGGTTTTCAAAGGTGTATGCATTTGACTGTAGATGTGACGCGGCAGGTTGANGAGTAGCACTTTTTGAGATATAAGGAGGTTTTCAAAGGTGTATGCATTTGACTGTAGATGTGACGCGGCAGGTTGCATCGTCCGCTGGGGCATGTCCAGTGTTGTACCTACACAGGTGAGACACTCCAGTAACACAGGTATGCAAGAGGAAGGTTGGTGCTTGGTGGCGATGTTGATTTTACGTACAAATAAAATGCGTGTTTCATTTTATGTTCATAGTTTGATTACAATTAATACGCCGTAAAAAACACGTATTTGCTTCAAAGTCCACACCAATGTAAAATTTCCCATCGGATGAAACAATCTACCCCGCCACAACTACAGTCAAATGCATACACCTTCCAAAACCCCCTTATATAATGACGTCACTGAACTCGCTGCTTAATAGCATGTTGTGCTATTGGAAGAAATGCGTATATCCCAGTTGGAAAAACCGAAGTTAAAATCGTTATCTCAGTTATCATCCACGTCTCGAAACAGACATGCACGGTGTTTTACGAGCCCCGTAGTGTCATTTATGAATTCGTAATTAAAATTTCGATCCCTTCAGTGGTTCGGAATATATTTGGGTGAACATCTTTGCGGAATATATTCGGGTGAACACCTTAGCGGAATATATTCGGGTGAGCATCTTAGCGGAATATATTCGGGTGAGCATCTTAGCGAAATATATTTGGGTGAACATCTTAGAGGAAGATATTTGGGTGAACATCTTCGCGGAATATATTTGGGTGTACATCTTCGCGGAATATATTCGGGTGAAAATCTTAGCGGAATAATCCTGTATACAAAAATGGTTTCCTTGCGAATTAGTAGNAAAATCTTAGCGGAATAATCCTGTATACAAAAATGGTTTCCTTGCGAATTAGTAGGTCTAATGTCGGAAAAGCTATTATTCGTAGACGATAATGTTTGTAGTCACTTGTTAGCAGCGTGTGAAGATTATTCAGAGGTTTTTTTCTAATTGGGAGACTNGAGTAGCACTTTTTGAGATATAAGGAGGTTTTCAAAGGTGTATGCATTTGACTGTAGATGTGACGCGGCAGGTTGAATCGTCCGCTGGGGCATGTCCAGTGTTGTACCTACACAGGTGAGACACTCCAGTAACACAGGTATGCAAGAGGAAGGTTGGTGCTTGGTGGCGGTGTTGATTTTACGTACAAATAAAATGCGTGTTTCATTTTATGTTCATAGTTTGATTACAATTAATACGCCGTAAAAAACACGTATTTGCTTCAAAGTCCACACCAATGTAAAATTTCCCATCGGATGAAACAATCTACCCCACCACAACTACAGTCAAATGCATACACCTTCCAAAACCCCCTTATATAATGACGTCACTGAACTCGCTGCTTAATAGCATGTTGTGCTATTGGAAGAAATGCGTATATCCCAGTTGGAAAAACCGAAGTTAAAATCGTTATCTCAGTTATCATCCACGTCTCGAAACAGACATGCACGGTGTTTTACGAGCCCCGTAGTGTCATTTATGAATTCGTAATTAAAATTTCGATCCCTTCAGTGGTTCGGAATATATTTGGGTGAACATCTTTGCGGAATATATTCGGGTGAACACCTTAGCGGAATATATTCGGGTGAGCATCTTAGCGGAATATATTCGGGTGAGCATCTTAGCGAAATATATTTGGGTGAACATCTTAGAGGAAGATATTTGGGTGAACATCTTCGCGGAATATATTTGGGTGTACATCTTCGCGGAATATATTCGGGTGTACATCTTCGCGGAATATATTCGGGTGAACATCTTAGCGGAATATATTCGGGTGAACATCTTAGCGGAATATATTCGGGTGAAAATCTTAGCGGAATATATTCGGGTGAACATCTTAGCGGAATATATTTGGGTGAACATCTTAGCGGAATATATTTGGTTGAAAATCTTAGCAGAATAATCCTGTATACAAAAATTGTTTCCTTGCGAATTAGTAGGTCTAATGTCGGAAAAGCTATTATTGGTAGACGATAATGTTTGTAGTCACTTGTTAGCAGCGTGTGAAGATTATTCAGAGGTTTTTTTCTAATTGGGAGACTNGTAGACGATAATGTTTGTAGTCACTTGTTAGCAGCGTGTGAAGATTATTCAGAGGTTTTTTTCTAATTGGGAGACTTGCACTATTCTAATTTCATTATTATTTTTACCGTAACATTTATGCTCAGAGTTTTCTGAAAATATCAGTATAGTTCTTGCTGCAGATTGTTGTTATTTACACTCGCTGTAATGACATCCGTATACTAGCGTGAATGTAATTTAACTTTTCATACCTGCTGGTTTGAAGTGAAAAGCTGTCTGTACAAGCAATTCTCTAAATAAATATTGGCACATTAATCTAGCTAAAAGCTACCGTCTTTGATATAATCTCATTTTGAATAAGTATGAAACTGAAGTCCTCAAACTGATATCCTGAAGCCAGTTTCGTTTCTATGTCTTCACTGTGAGGCCTTGTAGCTACCAGGACCTAACTTCACTAGACACATCCTACGTATAAATGTTGTTTGTGTTTCAACCGAGATATTTGTACGGCCGTCAGCAAAAGAAATACTGTGGCGAGTATGTAAATTACGAAAAAATGTTTTTACTTTCAGTTGTCATCGTTCTCGGAACGTATCTAATGCAAGTCCACTTTGTCCTGTCAGTCAGTGTTAAGTTACCATTGAACTATTAATTTCTACTAGAATGGTGGAGTGTTAACATTATTTTTAACGAGCGAAAATCACATAACGTGTTTGTTCACGCACTGAAAAAAAAATTTGTTAGTGGCTACAAAAACTGTTTGGTTGATTATTTCTTAGGCGACGTTTTGTTGCTGGTAAAATAACCGGTTGTGGTGGCCGATAACACGTAAATTGGNTGGTTGATTATTTCTTAGGCGACGTTTTGTTGCTGGTAAAATAACCGGTTGTGGTGGCCGATAACACGTAAATTGACAAGTACGAACGCTATATAGTGCCCACTAACATATTTATTGGCTGCTACCAAAACATTTAGTTGGCAGCAATAGCATTAATGTCATTCGCAGTAATAAAATTTTGCTGTGACTGCAAAACTGCATCCATTATATTCTGCACGTGCGCTCTGGCTGGCGTATTGTAAGTGGCCGCCTTCTGTCTGGCCACGGCGCCAAATTCGCCCGTGTTCGTGACTTTGCATCAAGTTACGCACTAATTCTCGAGAGACATTCTTAAGAGCATCGTGTATATCNGCAAGTACGAACGCTATATAGTGCCCACTAACATATTTATTGGCTGCTACCAAAACATTTAGTTGGCAGCAATAGCATTAATGTCATTCGCAGTAATAAAATTTTTCTGTGACTGCAAAACTGCATCCATTATATTCTGCACGTGCGCTCTGGCTGGCGTATTGTAAGTGGCCGCCTTCTGTCTGGCCACGGCGCCATATTCGCCCGTGTTCGTGACTTTGCATCAAGTTACGCACTAATTCTCGAGAGACATTCTTAAGAGCATCGTGTATATCATTCCTTTCTTCTAAATAAGTAAGTGTAACACGTAAATTATTCCAGAAAATTCACATTCCACGAGGTGAAGTGTGCAGACCTTGTCGTATGTGTCACATACTGACTACTTATCTACTTGGTCAGGACATTGTATTATCTTCGAGAAAGGTGACACAATGGTAACACACCGAGCTCGCATGTGAGATGCCGAGGGTTCGAGTCCCGCTCCTGGCGATGTTTATTGTAGTTTTTACTTGTTGGTGACCACAAACGTCATTTTGTAGTTGTCACTAAATACTGGAATGATGAAAAAAATTTTGTTGATGCTACACAATGTTTTGTCGTTTCTATATTGACAAAAGACTTTTGTGAACACCAACGAAATTTTGTTGGTCACCATGAAACCGTTCTTTCAATGCGTGTGTCACAATGACACCATAGCGAAGACAGGTGACGAACAGTGTGTTTCAGCCCAACATTTCCACTGGGCGTGATGGTGAACAACCTCGAGGTCGCGTGGCTCAGATGGGAATTGTGAGTCCAGAGGACAAACAACTCGAGTTACCTCAACCTTGATTGCAAGAGCCGACCTCGTGAGGCGTGTCCCCGGGCAGTGAGGGCGTGGCTTCGCCCTCTGACGTCACATCGCGTGTCCTTCCGGGGCGTGGCTTGCGGAGATCAAGTATCGTGCTGCTCTTCAGCCCTCGGTGCTTCGCCGCTAGTTGGGTCGTTACAATGTTGTGATGTAAACATTCGAAAAAATACATTTTTCCCACTTCAACAGCGTTTGCCGTAACGCAAGGGGGCGATCCGGGTTTGATCCCTTGCGGGGTCACTCCCGGATCTTCGCATGTGGGAATCGTGCTGGACGATGCCGCTTGCCGGCGGGTTTTCTCGGGGTACTCCCGTTTCCCCCGCCCTTGCATTCCAGAGCCGCTCCATTCTAGGGTCTGACTTCTGTCATGCTCGGGGATGACGGTCACCTACGGGTCCCAGCTGAAAAGACCGTCACTCGGAGGGTGTTGCCTTGCCCTGGGTGCACTCCCCACACGCCATTATTATTTACCGTAACGCAACTATTAACTGATATAATGACTGTAATGTCGCAACAAATGGAATGTTGTATTTCAGTTTTTTAAGGTCGTGTCAAAAGCCTGTTCAAACTGGACCACTGTAAAGATATGACCGTGCATTAACGGAGTATTTTACAGAAATACGTGCCTACAGTTAATACACAGAAACGGAAATGAGCTCCGTGCAATCAAAGTGCGGAACGTCGTCGTTTCGGGAACGAATAAATGCGAACCTACACAAAGTTTTCTTTGCCAATGTAACCAGAAATATCGTTCCTATGGCAGTTATGAAATCCACGCCACTTAAAACACGTCCTTCAAACATTATAAAGTAACAAGAAACACTTCCAACAGTTAGCAACACTGTGTACACTCCAAAATTTCTAGAAACAACGAAAGTAGAATACTTTACTTTTTATACATAACATTTTACTTCTTTTTTGTAATGGATTGTGGTAGCAGAGTATCAAATAATTGCTGTGGCCTAGCTTATTGATTCTTCTTCAAATTCCTTTTCAAATAAGAAAAAATGGAAATTTTTAGTTTTTTATACACTGGTAAATACCTACATAAGGAAAATTTCCCCTTCGCAGGGGTGACTTATAGCCATTTTTAGCTTAGGATTCTTTATCATCAAAACTATGTAATCAATTCCAACATAACTTTGTACGCTGGCAGTAGATCTACCAACTGTATCTGCATGGAACATCTTTTGTCCACCATTTTGTAGAATAGTTCCATGCGAATAAAATAAAGTTTTTATGTCATATCTCGGGAAAAAATAAACAAATAACTATCAAATTTTGCAAACAAGTAGTACTTCGATAGATAATCTCAAATAGTATGCATGCCNAAAAAATAAACAAATAACTATCAAATTTTGCAAACAAGTAGTACTTCGATAGATAATCTCAAATAGTATGCATGCCAGATATGTATTTTCAAAATGGCGGCAATTAGCTTAGAATGCTATATTGTCAAAACAATGTTATCAATTCCGAATATACTTTGTATGCTGGCAGTATATATTACAACTATCAACTATATAAACATAGAAAATCTTTTGTCAGCCATTTTGTAAGATAGCGCCATGTGCCTAAATAAAGTATTTTTGGTCATATCTCAGTAAGCAATTAACATATCCGTTCCAAATTTGGCAAACAAATAGTACTGCAGCAGGTGGTGTAAACTTGCATGTGTTATGTAGGCCAGGCTTTTATTTTCAAAATGGTGGCTATATAATTATTTTAGTTTAGTATAGTTTATTAACGATGCAAATTTCAACTTAACTTTGTATGCTGGCATTGCCTATTGCAACCATAAAATTTGTCTATGCAGAGCGTTATTTCTCTGCAATTTTGTATGATAGCCCTACCAATAGAAAATAATTATTTTATCTCGTCTATCGTGAAACAACCAACACATTCTTACAAAGTTTGGCAATGACGTTGTACTATGGTAGGCCATAATAATAAATATATATTTTTTAAGAAGTTCACACTTATTTTCAGAATGGTGGCAGTAATATCATTTCAGTTTTGTGGGCGATATATAAGAAACTATGTAATAAATTTAAACTTAATTTTCTATATTGGTAGTATACAGTCATCAAAATTGCTAGTACATTACTTTTTTGTCCTCCATTTATGAAGATCGCCACATGCNATATTGGTAGTATACAGTCATCAAAATTGCTAGTACATTACTTTTTTGTCCTCCATTTATGAAGATCGCCACATGCAACCTGTGGATGTTTTATGCCATTAGTTGAGGACCAATAATCCTATTCTCACCAAATAGTTACACTGGAACATTTCAAATAAATTTGTTTCAAATTGTGCAAACCATAAATTCTACAAATGCCATGTAAACTTTCATGCCTTAAATGGTCCAGAAAAGAATGTTCAAAATGACAACATATATATATATATATATAAAATAATTCAACCAAAAAATTTATATTGACAGTATACATTAGAACCATCGTATCTAGAGATTCGTTTTCTGGAAATTTTGTACGATGGCATCAAATAAGAAAATATAGTTTTTTATATCATATCTTAAGGGCCAATCAACTGATTTCCATCAAATTCTTCACGCAATTACGCTACGGTTGGCCATATAAACTTGCAGGTTTTTTGTGGCTTAGTCACTTATTTTAAAAATAAAAGTCCTTTAGATATTTTAGATTAGTAAACACTATAATTCGAAATATTGGACTTATTAAATCCGTAGTTGATGGTCCGAATCCGACCTCCGTAATGCAGTGCATTGCGCGCTAGCTTATAGAACGAGGTTGTATGGGTTCAAGTCCCGGGTAAGGCATGTGTGTATTTTTAATTTTCTTACTACTGTTTCATAAGTTTCTTGTTTCATTTCTAAAGTTATTACTTTCACAGCGAAGTCACGTCCATCCTACCATCTTAGCATTAAATAAATTATTNACTTTCACAGCGAAGTCACGTCCATCCTACCATCTTAGCATTAAATAAATTATTTATAAATTAATTTCACCCATGTTGAGGAAATTAGACTCATTAGTAATATCAGTAACTTTATTTCTATCACATTGTTGACNCATGCCTTAAATGGTCCAGAAAAGAATGTTCAAAATGACAACATATATATATATATATATAAAATAATTCAACCATATTCAACCAAAAAATTTATTTTGACAGTATACATTAGAACCATCGTATCTAGAGATTCGTTTTCTGAAAATTTTGTACGATGGCATCAAATAAGAAAATATAGTTTTTTATATCATATCTTAAGGGCCAATCAACTGATTTCCATCAAATTCTTCACGCAATTACGCTACGGTTGGCCATATAAACTTACAGGTTTTTTGTGGCTTAGTCACTTATTTTAAAAATAAAAGTCCTTTAGATATTTTAGATTAGTAAACACTATAATTCGAAATATTAGACTTATTAAATCCGTAGTTGATGGTCCGAATCCGACCTCCGTAATGCAGTGCATTGCGCGCTAGCTTATAGAACGAGGTTGTATGGGTTCAAGTCCCGGGTAAGGCATGTGTGTATTTTTAATTTTCTTACTACTGTTTCATAAGTTTCTTGTTTCATTTCTAAAGTTATTTCTTTCAAAGCGAAGTCACGTCCATCCTACCATCTTAGCATTAAATAAATTATTTAAAAATTAATTTCACCCATGTTGAGGAAATTAGACTCATTAGTAATATCAGTAACTTTATTTCTATCACATTGTTGACNAAATTAATTTCACCCATGTTGAGGAAATTAGACTCATTAGTAATATCAGTAACTTTATTTCTATCACATTGTTGACATAGATTCGATTTTTATATCGACGTTTCTTCTTTAGCCCTGTCAATGTATTTATTTTTCTTTTCCGTCAAGGACGGCGGTGTAGTAGTTAGGTTACTCACCTCCCCCCAAGGTGAACCTGTAACGTGGCGGACGTTGCTGTTGAGAGGCGAGTTATCTCGGGACTCTCCATTTCCCCTCGTCCTTGCATTCCTGCGCTTCTCCATCCTCACTTCACTTTAACCGGCGCTTAACACCTCACTGTTAAGTAACGAGCACACTATCTCAAAACAACAGCTGNAGTAACGAGCACACTATCTCAAAACAACAGCTGAGATACTGGCAAAGGCTCCTTTGAAATAAAGTGACAGCCTATTAATGGGTTGAATTTCACAGATTAAAAGTTTGCTTAAGTCTGTCAGGGATATAAAAAATTGAATTGCAACTAACACATTTTTTGTTTGTTGGTGTATTAGTATAATTAAAATGCTCTGTCACATGTCGGAACCAAAAAAATTTATTTGAGTTTGATGATAATGGCAATAGCTGTTTGTGTATCTAGAGGATATACACTGAAGAGCCAATAAAACTGGTATAGGCGAGCGTAAGCAAATTACAGAGGTGTGGAACCAATCAGAGTAACGCCATGCGGTCGGCAGCTAGATCGGTTACTGCTGCTACGATGGCAGGTTATCAAGATTTAAGTGAGTTTGAACGCGGTGTTATAGTCTGCGTACGAGAGATGGGACATAGCATCTCCGAGGTAGCGATAAAATTTGGATTTTCGCGTACGGCCATCTCACGAGTGTACCGTGAATGTCGGGAATAAGGTAAAACATCACATCTTCGACAGCGCTGCGGCCGGAAAAAGATCGTGAACGAACGTGACAAATGGCGACCGACGAGAATCATTAAACGTGACAGACGTGCAACCCTTACTCAAATTTGCGCAGATTGGATTTGTGGACTGACCTGCAGGATTAATGGTGTTAATTGCCTCCTGCATATCTTCAGACATTAGTCGAGTCCATGCCACGTCGTCTTGCGGCACTTCTGCGTGCTCG
>NQII01007249.1:50281-62836 GCA_002778355.1 Clitarchus hookeri
CTTACACGATATTAGGCAGGTGTACCAGTTTTTTTGGCTCTTGAGTGTAGTATAATAAAAGAGTGCTGTGTCCTTCCACGGGACACACTTCCTTAGTCGATATTGTTTTCTGCTGGGTACAATACACATATTTAATTACATTTCCTGTGCAAAGTTGTCCTATGTAAATACCGCTATGCCTGAAATAATAAAACGCTATCCGATTACATTTTGTAATAATTTAATGGAAATAAACATCAAATACTTTTCATGTAATATTATGTGTGCAAGTTATCGAGCACGAGCGTACGAAAGTAATAAACAGTGACTACATCGCGTCTCCTGTCATGGCTACGAATACCGCCTCGAGACACTAGACGCCCTTTTGCTATCAGCTTTGGACTGTCTTGTCTTTCAACTACTTATTTCACAGATTCGTATTTAGGCTGTGCCCTGCTCCAACTGTCTCGCTTCTCTATTTTTTCATAGTTGTTTTTAAATTTCCCGACTATATTCTATTACTCTCTCTGTTTCGCTTTCCTGGTGCCGGGGCGTGTTATGTCAGCACAGTACAAATGTCACAGTTCCGGAAGTGAAGGGCATCAGGTGCTATGTTGTGTATGCCTCGTGTTACTGCTGCGTTGAGGAAACAAATCACAAAACACACACGAACAACGACACGCCACAACATCAAGTACAAGAAAACATTCGTGTACCAAGCCATCTGTCTCCTTTGGGTGGGCAGGATTGTAATGTAGGGTGGATGCAGAGTCACCGTTTTTTAACCATATGACATAATAAGTAGTTAATCATTTACTCTTCCTAAATTTTATTCTCAAGCCCCATAAATTTTTATTCTTTCTAGTGTGAAATTTATTTAACCAGAACTTTATAACGCCACCGCCTCGGATGGCCATTTGGCTAAATGGGGTTCAAAGTTTGCTAAATTTTCTTCCGTTGAGGAGCGGTGAAAGCGGAAGCACTGAGTAGACAAGTACGCAGAGATGAAGAGGCATGGTTGTTATTTTGACGTGAGCGTGCCCATTCTCTGACGGGCTGTGCAAGGCTCTGGGTTGGGCTGCCGCCTGGCGAGTAGGCACCGGGTGCTGATTGGCGCACGGCGGTACAACATGCCGCTGGCCAATGACGCCATGTTCCTGGCGAGTGTGGCTGTGGCTCGCGGTAATAAGCGGCTGTTTCATTTCTGTATTCCCATTGGTTCCGCCTGCCTGGCGCTTCAACTGCGATGCAGAGTGCTTGAAATCCTGGTTTTTTGACGAAACCATTAGACGTGCCCTCTGTATGTTTGCACACGAAAAGACAACATTCCCCAGACGAGGACCGAGTGCCATAGGTAGACGCAGCATGCGCTCTCAGGTGTATGCCCATGTGTGTGTAGCCCCGGTCTGAGGTGCGCCCAGGACCTCTCCTCTTAGCTTTCACCCTACCATGTCCACTTTTATTCCTAGTTTCAGGTGTTGCAAAAAAGGCATTTTCTGATGCGTGCTGTACTTCAGTCGACATAGCACTTGTTCCGTTGTCACTACCATTGAGCTGTGGACATCGTAACCTAAACCAGCAACACAGTTTACTGATTAATTACCCACACAACCGTCAATAGTAATGTTCATATGCGTTGTGTACATTATTGTGTATGCAGGGCCTGGGGTTAACGTGGGCTAGGAGAAGAATAATTAACCCAGTTCACTTCGTTGTGGGATATGATGGACGAAGGACTTCTACTAGGAGCACTCTAGTGTGTCCTTGATGAGATACAGTTCGCAAGCCTGGCGGAGCTTTTTTTCACATGCAAGTTATGCAGGACTTCTGATTACTTCGCCCGCTAGTTACCAAACTCCCTTTCGTCCCCGTCTTCGAAATCCGATGTAGGCTGAAGCCATTTCGGTGTAAATGCGGGTTTGCCAGTGACGTGGGGCTGCTGATTAAACTTCAGTCAAGTCGCTTTGTTGGGGAGACGCATGCCTTCAAATTTGAAACTGATCGGTCTGTGACGAACCTGTAAAATGAAAATGTGATTTATGATGGGTTTATTCTTGAGGAAAACCATTCATATTCACGTGTCATTTTTCAACATGTAATTTTTCTTGTTATGATTTTTAAATTGTACGTACGGTAAAACAGTTGCGTTTGAAGACCTACAATTTTTTTACCATTAAATAGAAGAAAAGTTACATAATGAAACTGAACTCTGTACTCTTAGCTTTAATCGCTTTTGACAGCTACGCAGCACTTTGTTGGGGCGGGTACATCAAGATAGTTCGGCATATTGGTGCACATAGATTCTTTGTCTTCCTTGTGTCGTGTGAGCTCGTGTGCACAAATCCATGACAGCTTCTTTTGCAGGAGTTCTTGAAAATTTTGTCATTAAAATCAGCACGTGAAAACTAATACTGGCTGTACACGATAAACTGAGCAGTTTTGAAAACCCTTCTTAAGTGAGTGAGGGAAGATATTTGGACGGCTCTTAATAGCGAGGTCTTGAGAGCCGATGAGAGTTAAGTACAGGTGAGTATGGAGCAGCCCCGGAATGAAAGGGCGGGGAAAATGGGGAACTCGGAGAAAACCCGCCGACCAGCGGCATCGTCAGCCAAGATTCCCACTTGCTAAAATCCGGAGTGAACCGACAAGGTAATGAACGCGGTTCGCCTTGGTGGGAGGCGAGAATTTCAACAACTCAGCCACAGGGGTTCCCCTTATTAAGATCTACCTATATANCCGGGTGCTGATTGGCGCACGGCGGTACAACATGCCGCTGGCCAATGACGCCATGTTCCTGGCGAGTGTGGCTGTTGCTCGCGCGGTAATAAGCGGCTGTTTCATTTCTGTATTCCCATTGGTTCCGCCTGCCTGGCGCTGCAGAGTGCGATGCAGAGTGCTTGAAATCCTGGTTTTTTGACGAAACTATTAGACGTGCCCTCTGTATGTTTGCACACGAAAAGACAACATTCCCCAGACGAGGACCGAGTGGTATTTTAAAGTAAGCGCGCATGTTGCAAAAATTATTTTGGAGCCCTAAAACATAGTCAAAAACGGCATAGACTGGCGTATCTTAAAACATAATAGCCGGACACGAGTTAAACTGCGATAGGAGCCTGTACTGAACTTTGCTGCTGACTCTTCAACAGTAAAATGATAGCGCCGCCACTGAAAGAGTGCCATAGGTAGACGCAGCATGCGCTCTCAGGTGTATGCCCATGTGTGTGTAGCCCCGGTCTGAGGTGCGCCCAGGACCTCTCCTCTTAGCTTTCACCCTACCATGTCCACTTTTATTCCTAGTTTCAGGTGTTGCAAAAAAGGCATTTCCTGATGCGTGCTGTACTTCAGTCGACATAGCACTTGTTCCGTTGTCACTACCATTGAGGTGTGGACATCGTAACCTAAACCAGCAACACAGTTTACTGATTAATTACCCACAGAACCGTCAATAGTAATGTTCATATGCGTTGCGTACATTATTGTGTATACAGGGCCTGGGGTTAACGTGGGCTAGGAGAAGAATAATTAACCCAGTTCACTTCGTTGTGGGATATGATGGACGAAGGACTTCTACTAGGAGCACTCTAGTGTGTCCTTGATGAGATACAGTTCGCAAGCCTGGCGGAGCTCATTTCACATGCAAGTTATGCAGGACTTCTGATTACTTCGCCCGCTAGTTACCAAACTCCCTTTCGTCCCCGTCTTCGAAATCCGATGTAGGCTGAAGCCATTTCGGTGTAAACGCGGGTTTGCCAGTTACGTGGGGCTGCTGATTAAACTTCAGTCAAGTCGCTTTGTTGGGGAGACGCATGCCTTCAAATTTGAAACTGATCGGTCTGTGACGAACCTGTAAAATGAAAATGTGATTTATGATGGGTTTATTATTGAGGAAAACCATTCATATTCACGTGTCATTTTTCAACATGTCATTTTTCTTGTTATGATTTTTAAATTGTACGTACGGTAAAACAGTTGCATTTGAAGACCTACAATTTTTTTACCATTAAATAGAAGAAAAGTTACATAATGAAATTGAACTCTGTACTCTTAGCTTTAATCGCTTTTGACAGCTACGCAGCACTTTGTTGGGGCGGGTACATCAAGATAGTTCGACATATTGGTGCACATAGATTCTTTGTCTTCCTTGGGTCGTGTGAGCTCGTGTGCACAAATCCATGACAGCTTCTTTTGCAGGAGTTCTTGAAAATGTTGTCATTAAAATCATCACGTGAAAACTAATACTGGCTGTACACGGTAAACTGAGCAGTTTTGAAAACCCTTCTTAAGTGAGTGAGGGAAGATATTTGGACGGCTCTTAATAGCGAGATCTTGAGAGCCGATGAGAGTGAAGTACAGGTGAGTATGGAGCAGCCCCGGAATGAAAGGGTGGGGAAAATGGGAGAACTCGGAGAAAACCCGCCGACCAGCGGCATCGTCAGCCAAGATTCCCACTTGCTAAAATCCAGAGTGAACCGACAAGGTAATGAACCCGGTTCGCCTTGGTGGGAGGCGAGAATTTCAACAACTCAGCCACAGGGGTTCCCCTTATTAAGATCTACCTATATATGTGTGTTAATATATATATATGTATATATACATAACCAAATCGGAAGGGTCGGCAGTCTGTGAGAGCCACCTGAATTTAGTGCGACAAGTGTCTAGCAAAGATCGAGGCAACGACAGACTTCGAAGAAAAGATCAAGCATCGAACGAAGGTGTGAGTGACGGAGGGGAGAGAGTGCGTGAGTGACGGAGTACGTGAATGCAGTATAGGTTATAATATCTTACGAGTGGACAAGTACTGCGTATGGGAGCACTCGAGGTGCTCCAGATATTTCCGGACAGGAGATACTGGTAATATCTGCACTGAAACAAGTTGGTACTGAATGGACGTCTGATATAGACTTGATTGTAAATACTGCAACTGTCGAATGTGAAGATAATACATTTTAATAGTATTTCAATAGGTATCAAGATCATACCCAGGATCTGCAACGTTTGGGGTATGAGCCCGTGACGGTAGTGGTGGTTGGGCAGGGAGAGTGGGGAGGGGGGCAGCTCATTTTGGTGGGATTACAAAAACATTTTGGAAATCTGTTTTAATTAGTCTCTATAAAAATAATTTCTACTAATACTACTGCTTCTAATACAGGTATCTATACAGGATAAAATTTGCTATAATTTATTATCCACACAGTGTTAAATTTTTTTGCTAATAATAATATTCTTGGGTTTTGCCAAAACATTTTCTAAAACTTTATTTTCGACCATGTAATTGTTTTATTTAACGAAATCCCGATGCACGCTCATCAGGCATGATCCTGCGAGCCTTTCCTCTCCCATACTGCTCCTAAGCCAGATCTTTACTCTCCCATACTGCTCCTAAGCTAGATATTTACTCTCCCATACTGCTCCTAAGCTAGATATTTACTCTCCCATACTGCTCCTAAGCTAGATATTTACTCTCCCATACTGCTCCTAAGCTAGATATTTACTCTCCCATACTGCTCCTAAGCTAGATATTTACTCTCCCATACTGCTCCTAAGCTAGATATTTACTCTCCCATACTGCTCCTAAGCTAGATATTTACTCTCCCATACTGCTCCTAAGCTAGATATTTACTCTCCCATACTGCTCCTAAGCTAGATATTTACTCTCCCATACTGCTCCTAAGCTAGATATTTACTCTCCCATACTGCTCCTAAGCTAGATATTTACTCTCCCATACTGCTCCTAAGCTAGATATTTACTCTCCCATACTGCTCCTAAGCTAGATATTTACTCTCCCATACTGCTCCTAAGCTAGATATTTACTCTCCCATACTGCTCCTAAGCTAGATATTTACTCTCCCATACTGCTCCTAAGCTAGATATTTACTCTCCCATACTGCTCCTAAGCTAGATATTTACTCTCCCATACTGCTCCTAAGCTAGATATTTACTCTCCCATACTGCTCCTAAGCTAGATATTTACTCTCCCATACTGCTCCTAAGCTAGATATTTACTCTCCCATACTGCTCCTAAGCTAGATATTTACTCTCCCATACTGCTCCTAAGCTAGATATTTACTCTCCCATACTGCTCCTAAGCTAGATATTTACTCTCCCATACTGCTCCTAAGCTAGATATTTACTCTCCCATACTGCTCCTAAGCTAGATATTTACTCTCCCATACTGCTCCTAAGCTAGATATTTACTCTCCCATACTGCTCCTAAGCTAGATATTTACTCTCCCATACTGCTCCTAAGCTAGATATTTACTCTCCCATACTGCTCCTAAGCTAGATATTTACTCTCCCATACTGCTCCTAAGCTAGATATTTACTCTCCCATACTGCTCCTAAGCTAGATATTTACTCTCCCATACTGCTCCTAAGCTAGATATTTACTCTCCCATACTGCTCCTAAGCTAGATCTTTACTCTCCCATACTACTCCTAAGCTATATCTTTACTCTCCCATACTGCTCCTATGCTAGATATTTACTCTCCCATACTGATCCTAAGCTAGATCTTTACTCTCCCATACTACTCCTAAGCTAGATATTTACTCTCCCATACTACTCCTAAGCTACATCTTCCCTCTCCCATACTGCTTCGTAGCTAGATCTTTACTCTCGCATACTACTTCTAAGCTAGATCTTTCTCTTCGAAGCTTACTGAAGGACCGTTCTGCAGTCGCCGTAGTTGTAGGAATTGCGCTTAAAATTGTGAGTGCTTGCCTCATAGCGGGGAAGAACATTGATTTCGTTATAAATGTGAGTGGCTTCAATATCCTTTAATCTGTCCTCAGTTAAATTATTATTCTCCCACAAGTCCAGTTCTGCAGTGATATCCTTTAAATCATACAACCCTACAAAGGATTTTACGTTCTTCTGTATGTCCATGTTACTCATTCTGATCATGTAAAAAGGATGTAGTTTTGTCGAGGCTAAAACTCGGGCATTTTCGTGTGAAAATCTAATATTTAACGATGATGTAAGCGAATAGAGGTATGTTATAATTAGTGAACTTCTGCAGTATTCATTATCACCGCATGTCTGATGGAGGATTGCTCATGTGTTTACTGTCAATATTTTTTTCATTTTTATTTTATTTACGTTTACCATTATGGATTTCATTTTTGAGCTTTGGGGGAAGGGGCAGCTATCACCCCTCCCTGCCCCTCGCTGTATACGCCCGTGATAGGTGTCGATAGCCGTTTATTGATACTGGTTCGAACTATTAGATGGTATTAATTTATGTTAGGTGCCAAGCGATTATGTGAATATTAGCGGTAAATAGCAAGCGATAACCTTTATTGGTGATATTTTAAATTTGGTGTATTTATTTTGTGGGTTGCTAATAAATAAATTGGGAAAAATTATTAGCTCTCTTTTTCTTTAACTAAGACGTCAATCCCTTAAAGAACCTGGCTACTTTCAGAAGCATGGAGTAATTGTAACAGTATTAAGTAAAAGAGAGGAGCAGATACAAGTATTTCTAAGTTTTAAGTTCGCCATTTAGGAAACGCATTTTAATTTGCGAATAAAAGTCTTGTTTGATTGTTTCCAACGTATTGAAAATTTTCACCACATAAACAGTTGTTACAAAATACGACATCTCTCTCAAATTTGCGGTAATTAAGAGCCTCGCGACAGACCTCCCCCCTGGCGCCTGTGAAAGGACACGATGCCTGGGTCGAAAGCTTCGCCAAACTCTATTCAAAGAGAAACTAGTGCTAAATCGGGAAATCAGTGCCTTGCAAACGTAGACGGCAAAGTTTAGCCGCGTTGCTTGATTGCGCGCAAGCACTCACACTGCATACAACCGTCGATAAAATTGTTTCTCAAACTATAATTAACTTTGAGTTCGAGTATTTACGTGCGGAACAACAATGCATTTTTACTACAATGCTTTAACAGCACCGGCAATTATAAGTCAGTTACTGCACCCGGAATAAAAGTTTTCGTATTTGAAAACAAACGACTGTAAATCAACATGGGAATCCAATTAAATCTACGATTGTACGGGAATTTTACTTGCTGGATCTGCACGTGATTTTTTAAAGGCGACTTCCTCTATTTTTTCTCATTTCTCATTAAAGTACGGAAGCAACTATAATTTGACCTGACGGGATGTCCAAGCCAAGGACAATTTTTCCTTTGCGCACTGCAGTCTTCGGAAGTTTGCTTGTATGTATGTGTATATACTGACGGCGTGGAATTCGACTGGCAAACTTCATGAGGTTATTGCTTAGGTAAAATAAAGTGGGTATGTTGGACTCTTTCTACCTAAACTCAATATTTATAAAGATCTAAATCCTTGAAAATTGAATTTTTTCACTGTGTTTTTGCGGAATCTCGGAAACGATGTACGATTCCCCGAATATTGATCTAGGTTATGTGGATCTTCAATCCAAGTGCAGACAACGTAATAATAACAGTAACAATAGACATGGCCTCCCTCTTATTGCAGACATCTTTAATACCGTTAGTATTAATGAGAGTTTGATGCTGGTTTATTGAGCAGTGTGATCAAATGAACAAGAACAACCCACTTGCCACTGCCTAGGATCCACCGTGTTCGTGTAAAACGCACAGAAGACTTTCGCGGCAGCGATACAGTTAGACGTGTGTAGGCAAGGGCAATGTTTCCTACAGCAAATCACACACTGACTGTCGCTAGAAACAAACAGGCAGCTTCACTATTGTCAGCTCATTGCTGCATGTTGTTCAACCTGTATGCTACAGTAGGCACAGAAGCATACTATAGACACATGCAGGTAGTATTTGCCTTCGTGTCTGGATCTGTTTTGTATTTGTATTTATACAAGGCATTCTTTTGAAACTGGTTGCCAATTTGTTTTGTATCACAACAAATATATTTAGAGTAAATTTCACAGAACCTTAGTGGGTGATGTGTAAAACTTTGGTTGTATTATAACAAGTAAGTGCTTCAGACCTCAAATATATTATAAACATTGGTCTATATAAACAATTTTGTATGTTTTCTAAAATAATTAGTTGTAAATACACAATATTTTAGCTGTAGAATCACAGGAAAATATTTGGCTAATAATTTCCAAAGAATCGTTTGTAAAACGTACAAAATAGTTTCATGGGTGGAGATCTTTTCGCGACAATCAGGTCACAGAGATGAACTGGCGTGGCGGCTCCTTTGACGTGAAGGTACCAAGCCTCTGATTGGCTGCGCGAGGCTCAGGGAACGGGCCTTGTGTCTAACTGGCTACTGCGTGCGGCCAGAGGATCCCTATTGGCTGGGCTGCCGGCAGGTGAGTAGGTTACCAGGCGCTGATTGGCGAACAGCGTTTCGACACGTTGCTGAACAGTGACGTCATTGTGCAAGCGCGGTGCGGCTGCAGTTCGCTATACAAGTGCCTGCTCCACCCTGTATCGTCTAGTACTTTGTCATCGGATGTCCGTACAGCTGAGTGCTTGCTAATTACCCACCATGTTCAAGGGCGTGTTCACGTCTGTGTACAGCGATTGTGAACTCAATAAGTATTTATCAGATTATGGCCGAGCGATGTTGATCATTTAGTCTAATTTTTTGAGGGGCAGATTACGAGAGTTGGGAATAATGTGAGTGTACGAATGTATGAGATTTTAAAAGCCACTTAATATAAATAAATGATTGCTGTGTTGGGTTCCGGACTGAAGCGGCGTCCGCTATGTTCCTGGAACCGATGTGTCGCCGAACATCGCAGTAGCCGAGCGGTCGCGGATCTAACCCGTAAGCCAGGTCAGCCATCGTCACAACGTGATGCATGTGCATACGATCACAGTGTTGAGAATTACAAGCTTAATAAACTGAAATACCAAAGTCTTTACCTTAGATACTGCCAACGGTAAGTATATATAAATACGGTATTAATCATACGATCAGGTTTTGTTACGAATTATTAATATGAACCTCAACTACATGCCCAGTGACTCACAACACAGAACTCAAGTTTACTTGTTGTATATGTCAGAGGAAATGGACTGTGCGAGCCGTCACGAGTGCAGTCTGTGCCACTCAGCGCCGTTTGTTGTCGCCGCATTGGAATTGTTCGATATGAAAATCAGTGCTTCGTTTGGATATTTCTTGTGACCCTTTTTACTTTACCTGGGGAATTTATCCAGTTTTCATCACATTTCCTCCACTTTTTTAACGCCCGAAAGAATTCTGGTTCCTAGAGCCGGCGGTTACCATTGTTACTTTAGTGCGCAGTACCTTTACACTTTTGCAAAGAATTTGTCTCTGCAGAAGCGTAAGTAGAATTAATATACTTAACCCCATTCCCAGCATAATATATTTTGCCCTGCTTTTGCTCGCTGCTGTTGTTATCTATCTATAGCTCCAACGTTTGGCTTGGGGAAACTTTGATCTTAACTTTGTTTAGCGCCTATGCAAACAATTACGTGAACAAGTTCCACACTTTGTTTACTGAAGGTAATAACAGTAATTTATCTCCACACTTTACATAGCGTCTTCAAGCTTCTCGTAACACTGTCATCTAAATGCCGTTTTATTTGCTGGAACGACTTGGAAAGAACTTCAACACGCCTTTGAGTGTTCCAAATTACATGTGTCGTTTGTAATTATTGTTATTTTAAAATATTTCTTATAAGACACTGTCGTAGAATTGCGTGGTTTTGCTACCAGTATTGCGAATGATTAACTTTGCATCAGTGGTTGTTATATTTCTGTTGTCTGGAATTCAAAACCGAATACTCTCGCTCCATACCGGTATGGGCAGCTGTTTATCGCGAAAACATTCCGCGAATAGTTCTGTTCAAGTTCTGCCTGCGCGCTAATCTTGTTGCGCAAAATATGTTGTTCAGGTCGTGGACGCAATAACGAGTACAAGTATACTTTTAATAAGTACAGTATTTTATTTTATTTTGTTATTTGTAGGTGTAGCTCTCTCGAAATTATTTAATTATAAACATGTGTAACTTAGAGGGTGTCATTATGGGCACAATCATTTTCTTGTTTCTGTTGTTCCGTCACAACTTCTCCACAACACAAGTGATATATAGGTGTCAGGCACATATTCATTAGAAATACTAATACTTCTGTCCAAGATAAACGTAGCTAAATCAAAGCAAATCTCACGGTTTTTAGAAGGCCTGCCGTTAAATATTACACGTTACGAAATAATTTCTCGTGTTTTCAAAGCAACGCCCGAACTTTTTCTGTACAGCTGAAACGTTTGTTTTAACTTCTGTGTAAATACTTAGGAGCACAAACTGTATCTTCGGGTAGAAGAGTTGGAGGTAATCAGAAGCAGTGGTAAGTTTTAATACAAAGACAACTCGCCGAACATAACTCTTGCGTTTTAACAATTTTTAACGACGAAAAGGTAAACGAAACCTAAAACTGGATACGATGTGCAAAGAGATCCACTTATAAGACCAAAATTGCTTCAAATGTACACGAAACTACAGTGTGTNCTATCTATAGCTCCAACGTTTGGCTTGGGGAAACTTTGATCTTAACTTTGTTTAGCGCCTATGCAAACAATTACGAGAACAAGTTCCACACTTTGTTTACTGAAGGTAATAACAGTAATTTATCTCCACACTTTACATAGCGTCTTCAAGCTTCTCTTAACACTGTCATCTAAATGCCGTTTTATTTGCTGGAACGACTTGGAAAGAACTTCAACACGCCTTTGAGTGTTCCAAATTACATGTGTCGTTTGTAATTATTGTTATTTTAAAATATTTCTTATAAGACACTGTCGTAGAATTGCGTGGTTTTGCTACCAGTATTGCGAATGATTAACTTTGCATCAGTGGTTGTTATATTTCTGTTGTCTGGAATTCAAAACCGAATACTCTCGCTCCATACCGGTATGGGCAGCTGTTTATCGCGAAAACATTCCGCGAATAGTTCTGTTCAAGTTCTGCCTGCGCGCTAATCTTGTTGCGCAAAATATGTTGTTCAGGTCGTGGACGCAATAACGATTACAAGTATACTTTTAATAAGTACAGTATTTTATTTTATTTTGTTATTTGTAGGTGTAGCTCTCTCGAAATTATTTAATTATAAACATGTTTAACTTAGAGGGTGTCATTATGGGCACAATCATTTTCTTGTTTCTGTTGTTCCGTCACAACTTCTCCACAAAACAAGTGATATATAGGTGTCAGGTACATATTCATTAGAAATACTAATACTTCTGTCCAAGATAAACGTAGCTAAATCAAAGCAAATCTCACGGTTTTTAGAAGGCCTGCCGTTAAATATTACACGGGGTTTTCAAAGCAACGCCCGAACTTTTTCTGTACAGCTGAAACTTTTCTTTTAACTTATGTGTAAATACTTAGGAGCACAAACTGTATCTTCGGGTAGAAGAGTTGGAGGTAATCAGAAGCAGTGGTAAGTTTTAATACAAAGACAACACGCCGAACATAACTCTTGCGTTTTAACAATTTTTAACGACGAAAAGGTCAACGAAACCTGAAACTGGATACGATGTGCAAAGAGATCCACTTATAAGACCAAAATTGCTTCAAATGTACACGAAACTACAGTGTGTGTATGTGTGTGTGTATATATATATATATATATATATATATATATATA
>NQII01007249.1:63008-75672 GCA_002778355.1 Clitarchus hookeri
GTGATTGGCGAACAGATTCAAATACGCCGGGTATTTCACGCACGCCACCATTGTCAGCCAATCACGCCATATGTAGAGGTCGCCAAGCATGCGTGACTGTTGGTGGATGCATTTCCAGCAACCGTTTTAACATTTTCTTTACGGAAAAACTCGTTAAGTAAGCTGCTAATGAACATTTTGTGTTTCCGTTAATGTGTTATGTTTTTGTGTTTGTGCCTCAACGCGTCACTTCCGCCCATATATTGCTATACAATAATTGTGTGTTTTATTGAGCTCTACCACCCCTCAATGTTGGTCCCGTGATTTTAGGATCATCCTGTATATATACAGTATATATATATATATATATATAGAGCATTCGTCACAGCTTCTGAAACGGTACACTATAGACGCTTGCACTTTGCGTGATGGCGTGCGTAATACATCACGAAGAAAAAATTCCCGATATGTAGTCTGTAGATCAAAAATGTTTCAGTTATCGATTATAATGGAAACTTTCAAGCGACTTATATGTTTAGTATTTTTATAGACTATCCAAAAAAAATACTTTTCGAGCATATTCGGCAGNACTATCCAAAAAAATACTTTTCGAGCATATTCGGCAGTCGTTTCAAGAAATTCATGTTCGATATTTTTATTTTTATTAAATGCAATTCTGTTGCCACAACCCTCAAACGTGATTACATAGCCATCCAGTACTATCAGCAGAACGTTATGTTATGTTGTTAAAAATTGTAGTTGTTGTGGAAACAGTCCAAATATTGTTGAAGTAGTTCTGTTGGAGGTACTACCTGTTGGAGGTACTACCTGTTGGAGGTACTACCTGTTGGAGGTACTACCTGTTGGAGGTACTACCTGTTGGAGGTACTACCTGTTGGAGGTACTACCTGTTGGAGGTACTACCTGTTGGAGGTACTACCTGTTGGAGGTACTACCTGTTGGAGGTACTACCTGTTGGAGGTACTACCTGTTGGAGGTACTACCTGTTGGAGGTACTACCTGTTGGAGGTACTACCTGTTGGAGGTACTACCTGTTGGAGGTACTACCTGTTGGAGGTACTACCTGTTGGAGGTACTACCTGTTGGAGGTACTACCTGTTGGAGGTACTACCTGTTTTGAAGTTAGAACGGGCCAGCGGTGGCGTAGTGGCTAGGGCGCTCGCCTCCCACCACGGCGATCCGGGTTCCATCCCCGGCGGGTTCACTCCCGGATTTTCGCATGTGGGAATCGTGCTGGACGATGCCTCTTGCCAGCGAGTTTTCTCGGGGCACTCCCGTTCCCCCGCCCTTGCATTCCAGCGCCGCTCCATTCTAGGGTTTCATTTCTGTCATGTCCGGGGATGACGGTCACCTACGGGTCCCAGCTGGAAAGACCGTCACTCGGAGGGTGTCGCCTTGCCATTATTATTATTTGTGGTTAGAACGCGGTGTTGTGCCGTAACAAACATGCAAATGCAATACAACAAACAGTTATGTTGTGAAAAATATGTATACGGTGCGTACAGGCCATCAGATGGCTGCCCAGTATGCAACATGGTTCGTCACTGTGATTGTGATCTGGCAGTGTATGCGTGTGCGTGTCTCGGAGCTCGGCGACGCCCAGTAATAAGCCAGGACCGTCGTGCCGCTCGGCGAATGGCGCTCTGCCACGCCACAGTCACGTGGCTCTCTCGCCAATGAGATGAAGACGCCCACAGGCCCCAGGCTTGAACTTTACGTGACCACTGCAGACCAGGCCAGCTCATGGACGTACTTCACGCCACGCCAACAGATCGAGCTGTCGAACAAGCATGCTTCTGCAAACAACTGAAACGATCAAAGTCTACGTGGTTTAAGTAAACAAGTTTTTTTTATAATACCATAAGTTCTTAGACGTCGGTTAACGCTCCTTTATATCCCATTCGTCTTTAGAGTATGCCTCACGGAGATGTTGCACAATAATAATTTCGGTAATAAATACTACGTTACGTTTAGAGAATATCGTAGAATTTTTTTCTTCTAAGCTCTTATCAGAAGCGAATCCTCTGAGTAATTTTTGACAGTTTCNTTCTAAGCTCTTATCAGAAGCGAATCCTCTGAGTAATTTTTGACAGTTTCCTTTGCATGTGTCCACCTGTTTTTGACAGTTTCCTTTGCATGTGTCTACCTGTTTTTGACAGNCACTGCAGACCAGGCCAGCTCATGGACGTACTTCACGCCACGCCAACAGATCGAGCTGTCGAACAAGCATGCTTCGGCAAACAACTGAAACGATCAAAGTCTACGTGGTTTAAGTATTTATGTAAACAAGTTTTTTTTTATAATACCATAAGTTCTTAGACGTCGGTTAACGCTACTTTATATCCCATTCGTCTTTAGAGTATGCCTCACGGAGATGTTGCACAATAATAATTTCGGTAATAAATACTACGTTACGTTTAGAGAATATCGTAGAATTTTTTTCGTCTGAGCTCTTATCAGAAGCGAATCCTCTGAGAAATTTTTGACAGTTTCCTTTGCATGTGTCCACCTGGTTTTGACAGTTTCCTTTGCATATGTCCACCTGGTTTTGACAGTTTCCTTTGCATATGTCCACCTGTTTTTCGAGAAAATATTTACGTGCTGGCTACGTGCTCACTTGCAATATTTTGTTTTGTAATTGTCATCGTGTCTTTGTGAGAACTAAGTTTTCCCGACACTGGACGTCCGTGATTCGCGGGCTGACGCCGAAGACCTGTGTCAATTACCACGAAAGAGGATCTACAATAAATATTTTGGAGTACAATTTTTTGTAAGTTCTCATCGCGAATAGCAGATGTTTCTACGAAAACACCGAGCTTTGTTTGTTTGTTGCATGAATGATCCTGGACCTACACTGTTTTTCATTTCTTGCAGTTTGTGTACTTTGCAAATATATGTCATGGTATAATACAACAGTATGGCTTTATTCTTGAAATTGAGTACAGTTATGTTATTGACTTTATATTGGCTTTTGCGTTTCGATTAAAACGCGTGAAGCTGACGTAAAGATTTGCGTCGTAATCTCAGTTGTTCCCGTGTAGGTATACGGTTATAACGAAATAGTTCGTGATTTCAAGACAACGTAGGTTGTGCATTTAAAGTTTAATAACAATATTAATTATGCGACATTAAAAATAATACAAATAAATAATTAAATTAACAAATGAGAAGAACAAGAAAAAATTCTTTATAATTTACCGTATGTTGTAAACAATAAATAAGAAGTTACTGATGTGACAAATTGACCTACGTTTCTCAATATGGGTGCAATTAATATTTAAATAATTTCTTACAAGCTCAGTTGGGAGGTAGGACTTGTCGTCTCGTTGAAAGCAATGTCATTAGAAAGAAACCAGAAACATCTGCAACTCTAGTGAAACAATTATAAATACGCATGTGACTTACCCGGGACTCGAAACCAGAAAGCCTCGTACCATATGCTAGTGTGCAATCAACGGCATTATGAAGAATGGATTCGAGCCTCAACTTAAAATTAAAAGAGTCTAATTTTTCGAATGATAGGGTTTACTAACCTAAAATTTTTACAGGGCCGTCATTTGGAAATAAGTGAATGGGTCACTTTAAACATGTAAGTTAACATAGAATACCATATCGCTAATGTGTGAAGAATATGGTGAATAACGGTTGAATTGTCCTTCAGATATGGCATAAACTGCGGAGGACAAAAAAGTTATGTATTTACATATTCGATAACGTTATACTGCCAGTATACAAATTTTAGCTAAACCAGATTGCATAGTTTCATATATATAGAACAGTAGGCTAAAATGCTTTTATAACAGAATTTATAAAAATACGTGTTCTGTCACGTTTAAAAAAATACTTATGTTTATGTGGCCTATCACAGTAAATCTTCGCCAAATTTGATGCGAATATAGGTGGTTTGTTTCCCGAGATATGTCATAAAAACTTAATACTTATTGTAAGGTTAACATACAAAATGGCAGAAATGAGGCTCTGCATAGACAAATTGGTTGTGTCGCAATTGATACTACTAACATACAAAGTTATTTTGCCACCATTTTAGAAATAAGTGCCTGATATACTTGACATACCAATTTACCCCACTTGCTACAGTGCAAATTGTTTGCAATATTTGTTAATAATCGGTTAACAGTTTCCCATGATATGACATAAAAAATGTATTTATTCGTATGGTGCTATCTTAGAAAATGGCAGACAATATATTATGTGTAGGTACAGTTGATAGTTGTAATAACTACTGCCAGATTAGTTGGAATTGGTTGCATGGCCCCGACTTTATAGTGTTCTAAGCTAAAATGGCTATATCTCCGCCATTTTGATAAACGTGTCTGGCGTGCTACAAAAATTTCTTTTTAAACATCACTAGCCACAGTAGTATGTTTTCCAAATTTGATAGTAATCGATCAGTTGTTTCCCACGTTATGGCATAAAAACTTTATTTATTCGTGTGGTGCTATCTTACAAAATGGCGGATGAAATATGATTCGTGTACAGCATACGAAGTTAAGTTGGAATTGATTGCATTTTTACAATAATATAGCATTTTAAGCTTTGAAGCCGATGTGGCCGCCGATTTGAAATTAAGTGTCCGACAAACTTAAACAATACCATTTACATTGCCGCAGTACTACTTGTTCACGAAATTTGGTAGACATCGGTACATTTTTTACGGAGATATAAAATAAAAATTTTGTATATTTCATGTGGTGTTATCTCACAAAATTGCTGACTGAAATCGCTATGTGTTGGCGTATTATATACCTATAGATACTTTCTGTATACAAAAGGTGGTCAAAATTGTTTCAGTGTGTATGGAATGTATACAAATAAACCTAAAATTGTTTCATGGGTGTCATTTTGAAAATAAATGCTTAATCAAATTTAATATCCTAAGTTTACCTGGTTTATCAAAGTTTTACTTACATGCCAAATTGGGTGATAATTGCTGTGATAGTTTTCGAGATAAAATGTAATATCTTCGTTTTATCATTTGGTGCTTTATTACAAAATGGTGGTCTAACATTAATATTAATTTCAAAATTTAATAATTACATGATGCTCTGTTAGCATACAAATTTTAGTTTAAATAGTTCGAATGGTTCCCGAGATATGACACATCACCTTAAATATTTATATGTCCGCCATTTTGAAAGTATGTTCCCGACGTTGTTGAAAACTCTAACACTCAGGTGTCCTTGCTTAGTAATATGTACCGAGTTTGGGGAAATTCGGCCAACACATTCAAAAACTAAAAGGGGGTACACAATAATGCACAAACTCAGACTCACACACGCATACACACACACAGGTTAGTGATCTCAAAACCCTTTCTTTCCTTTGGAAAGTAGGCTAAATCCGTTAAAGGCAGACTATTGAAAAGGAGGAGTACTTCAACCTCCTCTGGCCAAAAAACTATGCCCATGAGTTAACCCTCAGTGATAACAAGAAGTTACTTATATAACTAATTATCCTACTATCCTCAACAAGTGTGCAATCCAATTTTTAATATAATTTTAAAGCTGTATTTTTGNTATATAACTAATTATCCTACTATCCTCAACAAGTGTGCAATCCAATTTTTAATATAATTTTAAAGCTGTATTTTTTAAAACAAGTGTGTCATACTTTTTAAAAACCATGTATTAATATAGCCTAAAACAGTACAAAATCTTCGCCAAATTTTGTAATAATAGGTTAATTGTTTCCCGAGATATGAGATAAATTTTTTTATTGGTTATTGTTAGGGCTATCATACAAAATTGCAGCGAAATCAGAATCTTAATAGACAAATTTGATGGTTGTAATAGGTTCTGCCAGCATGTGAATATAAGTAGGAATTTGTTTCGATGTTAAAATACACTCAGTTAAATATTTATATAGCCACAATTTTTTTAATCATTGTCTGACCTAAGATATGCCATTTAACACTACCTGCTGAGGTACTATTTGTTTGTAAAATTTTGTATGAATCTCTAAAATGTTTCTCGGGATATAACCAAATAACAATATTAATTTGCGTCGTGATATCTTACAAAATTTAAGGAAAAAGATTTTCTGTATAGATACTGTTTATATTTGTAATATTTTCTGCCAGCATAGAAAGCTAAGTTGGAATAGATTGCACGGTTCCATGGCATTCTAAGCCAAATATAATAACATGGCCACCATTTTGAAAATAAATATCTCTCATACTTAAAACATACAATTTTCCATCATCTACCAGAGTACTGCTTGTCTCTCTAATTCGATAGGAAACGGTTAATTCTTTCCCAAGAAATTACTTAAAAATTACATATATTTGTGGGATGATATCTTACAAAATGACGGAAAAAATATTCTCAGTGTAAATACAGTTGACAGTTGTAATATTTAATGTCAGCATACAAAGTTGTGTTGGAACTGATAACAAAGTTTACAAAATAGATTATTATAAGCTAAAATATGTATATGGCCGCTACTTTGAAAATAAGTATCTGGCATGCTTGAAACATGTAATTTCACATCATTTGCATCAGTACTGCTAGTTTGCCAAATTTGGTAGGAACGGGTTCATTTTTTTTACCAAGATATGACGTAATAACTTTATTTTTTCGGATGCCGCTTTGTTCTAAAATAGCCTACGAAAGTAGTTGTGTGTTTGTATACATGATGCTTATAATAGTTACTTTCAGTGTACAAAACTTAGTCAAAATTGTTTTAGTGCTATGGTATGTATACCAAATAAACCTAAAAAATGTGTATAGGCACCATTTTGAAAAGAAGGAGATATATCCTGGAAGTAGAACTTTAGGAGGGCTTGAGATAAGTGGGAATCAACCGTGAAGGGACTATATAAAAAATCTGTTGTTTACAATTAACGGTGTAAATTAAGGTGTTTTAGTTAAATTTTTAATAATTAGTGTTTTAACCCTTACGTTACCAATGCGTTGTTGCAAATTTAAAACAACCGCATGTAGCTGGAGATGCATTAATAGTCGTTTTGCTGTTGCCGCATGGCATGTAAGTACACAGACACGAAATGTCATGGCGGTCTTTTTCATGTGGGCATAACCATTCTTTGATTGGCTGAGCGAGGCTCTGGTAACGGGTCTTGTGTCTGATTGGCTAATGCGCACTGCGAAAGGTTCGCTTTCGACAAGTCTGCCTGCTAGCGAGAATTTTACCAAGCGCTGATCGGCGAATAGCGTTCCAACATTTTTGCAGCCAGCATTGTGCGCTCAAAAATGCTCTGTGCCTCGCCTGGCGTTATGCAACCCAGGGCGGATTGCTGCTAAGTTGGTTGTATATGTCTCAGGCGGTGAAGCATTAATGCACGACTCGTACACGTTCGTGGCTGTGCTGTGTGCGTGCAGCGCTAGAGTAAGAGCAGAGCTATTATTGTTCCAGGCACGAGGCATACAAGCTGCCTGTTTCATATAGTTGTAAATGCAATTATGCCTGTTGTAATAGAGCGCTACACATGAACCCAACAGTCAGACATGCGGCTCGCGTTCTGTGCAGTCAAATGTACATCTCAAAGCTGCACACCGACTTTGTCTTGGCTAGCAGATACATGACAGTTGTACTTGGTCTTGCTGAACACTGCACGGAACGAGAATTGTGCGATAACGTACGGTGTAAGCGTCTATAGTATACATTAAACGGTACCAGCTGTTGTCCTTGCTCTCTTACAAGCTTTCATAACGTCTGGTGCAAAAGCCGGTATAACAGCCGCTATGCGAGCCGATATGCATGGTTTTTACTACACGACAGCAGTTGGCGCGCTGACATGATTAGACATACTCGGTGGGTGTGCAAATAATCTGAAGTTTCAGTAGTCAATATGTACCCCACTCGTAGAACTGGTGCTATCTCGTGACTTGTGCAGGCCTATGAAAACTAGCACATATTAGATAATATTTCTTGATTACTGTTGGCTTTAATAACAATTTAACGCATATATATGTGTCATCAATATTGGCTATTTTTTGTTTTCACGTAATTGTAAACACTTTTCATTACGTACTTATTCCTTAGAGTTAAGTTGTGATCCGTATGCGGTAGTGAAGAAGGATTCTCCGACTTTATGATTGTGTTACCAGTACACACATGTATTTGCGTTTACAATTGTAATATCCGTATATTTGGAAAAAAAACTGTTCGTATTTATTATTATTGCATGGTAAATGTCTTGAATTTTTATTAAACTTTCTAACGGTAATTGAAATCTCTCATTGTTAATATTATTTGTCTTTGCGTGTTTTAAGAATGCATTTAAATGAGTTTCGACGCACGCAACCTTTTTGGTATCTTCATCCANTTATTTGTCTTTGCGTGTTTTAAGAATGCATTTAAATGAGTTTCGACGCACGCAACCTTTTTGGTATCTTCATCCAAAAGTTTGGAATAATGGCCACTGAGAACGCCCTACTCTGAGACTGTAACGTGATTGGCCAGATACGACCTGCTGCGGAAAATAGGACGTGTTCTATAACTAAACCTGGTTTGAAACAGGGCCGTCAAGTCGACAAATGCCATGGCAGTTGCCGTACTAGTTGGTTTAACAGCTGCTGTGGCAGACATCCCGTGGCTTCTGTGGAATCTCGTACCGTGTAATACGGCCTTGAGGCGCCTCCGAAGTAATCATGCGGGTCTCACTGCAAGCGGTTCTGTCCATTATTATTTAAAAAACTTTAGAGTTTTCCAATGTTTATCTTTTTTAATGACATAAATGAATGTCGATATTTTGTTGCCGATTCATAAACGTGGTTACTAAAATAGAAATGTGGTCTTTGGAAATATTCAAATTCACTAAAAAAACGGTTTGCGATATTTATACTTATGTAAAACAATGTTTTTTTTTTTTAACTATAGCCACAACTGTGTATCTTTTCTGAACAAATTGCTGTAATAAAACCCTATAGTCGCCTCTTTAAACTCTAAGTAAACAAAACACGCGAAGATTATTTATGCTATTTTCCATCGCCGTAACCATGAGGCTTTTCATATAATTTTACTAGGGAGGCGCCTTAAAACATATGCAACCCGCACAGTACGCCTGTGTGGCGGCCTGCCTGCCCACAGCCGCTCCAAGACGCGTTTTTGACGCACTGCGGCGGCGAGAGACAGTATGTACATACAGAAGAAATTACGTTGCGGCTCCTTTGATGTGCGCGTACTCGTTCTCTGATTGGCTGCGCGAGGGACGGGTTAGAGGCCGTGTGTCTGACCGGCTACTTCATACTGCGACACGTTCCCTATTGGCTGGGCCGCTGGCTCACAAGTCAGGCGCCGAACGGCGAACTGCGTTCTGCCATGTTACTGGCCAGTGAGGCTATTTTCTTGGTTTGAGCGGCTGCAGTTAGCTGAAGAAGCGGCTATCTCGCCTCTGTCTTGGTAAGCACTCAGTAACGGCGCTCCACTGCATTTCCAAACATGCGTTTATGAAGGACGTGTTCTTATTCAAGTCCTCCGTACAGCCACTTACTTAAAAATCGCCTATTCGTGAGAAAGAAATACAAAACGTGTGAGTGACCAGAAACAGAAAGACATGCGAAGAGAGCATAAGAAGAATGGAGGAAGGTGCGAAAGGAAGTAAGACACGAGTAAGAAAGAACTGCAGTCACGTGTAAAAGAAAATACTATAATGTGATATTGCTTATTATAAGTTTGTTTAAAACCGTAATAAACTCAGAATCTGCTACTTTCTTGCTGATGATATATGTATACATATTTTGCCAGAAGAATACAGTCTTGAANTGTATACATATTTTGCCAGAAGAATACAGTCTTGAAGGAATAGCATTATTTAAAAACTATATTTATTAAAATAATAACTGTAATTTTCACACTTTTGTGAATTTTGTCGCAAGAGAGGACAGGAGGCATTTTATTTTATATTCCGTAACATATTGGTCTTAAGACTTACATATCTGTAACTACTTTGTAACGGCGGTTTTTTTCTACATTTTACTCGTGTAATGTTGTTCGTGGCTGGAAATGCACAGCTATCTGTGTACCGGCAAACTTGCTCACCGCAGAACAACCAACCTACCGTATTTTTTTATTACAGCTACAATGGCTCCTAACTGTTTGTTATCCGGTTTTCCCCGGATGTTTGTGTTGCGATCATGGCCTGCCCCGGAGGCTTGGTTTTCCCACGACGCGAACAAAGGGCGTTCTTCGCTCCCGAACTGCCGATAAGAATTTCCCCGTTCCTCTCAACACCTGTTCCCTTACCAGTCGTCCTGAATACCGCTAGCCAATCAGCTCTCGCTTCAAACCATGGCCACGCCCCCGTGATCAACCAGATCGCTACTTGCCTCACAGTACGACCCCCTTATATTTCCCCTTGGATTTTGAATTACGTCATTCACATACATGTTTATTTGCCTTCTCATGTAGCACCATTAATGATCCTTGTTAATGACTTCTGACTAATTATAGCCAAGTAATTATAATAGTACACTTCCGTATTGGAGTAGTGGATATGTGCGTGGAGCTTTAGCGTGACCTTGTGTTAGCTCTGGTCTGCCATGTCACTGGGCGCTAGTGGCCTAAGGCTTTGTTACCAAGGAGACAATCCTTCCTGTGCGCAACAACACTCACTGCCTGTAGTTTAGCGAATGACAATCCCGGACATCCAACCTCGACACAGTCTCTGCCAGGACAAGTCTAGGTCTCTGTCCACCGCATTGCGCCCTTCAGCTCTGCGTGCAACAGACAATGCTCTCACTCTCTATTGCCAACTGCACAATCAATGACTTCCTCTCGNAAATTACGTTGCGGCTCCTTTGATGTGCGCGTACTCGTTCTCTGATTGGCTGCGCGAGGGACGGGTAAGAGGCCGTGTGTCTGACCGGCTACTTCATACTGCGACACGTTCCCTATTGGCTGGGCCGCTGGCTCACAAATCAGGCGCCTAACGGCGAACTGCGTTCTGCCATGTTACTGGCCAGTGAGGCTATTTTCTTGGTTTGAGTGGCTGCAGTTAGCTGAAGAAGCGGCTATCTCGCCTCTGTCTTGGTAAGCACTCAGTAACGGCGATCCACTGCATTTCCAAACATGCGTTTATGAAGGACGTGTTCTTATTCAAGTCCTCCGTACAGCCACTTACTTAAAAATCGCCTATTCGTGAGAAAGAAATACAAAACAGAAAGACATGCGAAGAGAGCATAAGAAGAATGGAGGAAGGTGCGAAAGGAAGTAAGACACGAGTAAGAAAGAACTGCAGTCACGTGTAAAAGAAAATACTATAATGTGATATTGCTTATTATAAGTTTGTTTAAAACCGTAATAAACTCAGAATCTGCTACTTTCTTGCTGATGATATACGTATACATATTTTGCCAGAAGAATACAGTCTTGAAGGAATAGCATTATTTTAAAACTATATTTATTAAAATGATAACTCTAATTTTCACACTTTTGTGAATTTTGTCGCAAGACAGGACAGGAGGCATTTTATTTTATATTCCGTAACATATTGGTCTTAAGACTTACATATCTGTAACTACTTTGTAACGGCGGTTTTTTTCTACATTTTACTCGTGTAATGTTGTTCGTGGCTGGAAATGCACAGCTATCTCTGTACCGGCAAACTTGCTCACCGCAGAACAACCAACCTACCGTATTTTTTTATTACAGCTACAATGGCTCCTAACTGTTTGTTATCCGGTTTTCCCCGGATGTTTGTGTTGCGATCATGGCCTGCCCCGGAGGCTTGGTTTTCCCACGACGCGAACAAAGGGCGTTCTTCGCTCCCGAACTGCCGATAAGAATTTCCCCGTTCCTCTCAACACCTGTTCCCTTACCAGTCGTCCTGAATACCGCTAGCCAATCAGCTCTCGCTTCAAACCATGGCCACGCCCCCGTGATCAACCAGATCGCTACTTGCCTCACAGTACGACCCCCTTATATTTCCCCTTGGATTTTGAATTACGTCATTCACATACATGTTTATTTGCCTTCTCATGTAGCACCATTAATGATCCTTGTTAATGACTTCTGACTAATTATAGCCAAGTAATTATAATAGTACACTTCCGTATTGGAGTAGTGGATATGTGCGTGGAGCTTTAGCGTGACCTTGTGTTAGCTCTGGTCTGCCATGTCACTGGGCACTAGTGGCCTAAGGCTTTGTTACCAAGGAGACAATCCTTCCTGTGCGCAACAACACTCACTGCCTGTAGTTTAGCGAATGACAATCCCGGACATCCAGCCTCGACACAGTCTCTGCCAGGACAAGTCTAGGTCTCTGTCCACCGCATTGCGCCCTTCAGCTCTGCGTGCAACAGACAATGCTCTCACTCTCTATTGCCAACTGCACAATCAATGACTTCCTCTCGCGTGCTGTGAGCTTCCCTCCCCCCCCTTCCTTCCCTTGTATAGTGGATATGTGCGTGGAGCTTTAGCGTGACCTTGTGTTAGCTCTGGTCTGCCATGTCACTGGGCGCTAGTGGCCTAAGGCTTTGTTACCAAGGAGACAATCCTTCCTGTGCGCAACAACACTCACTGCCTGTAGTTTAGCGAATGACAATCCCGGACATCCAACCTCGACACAGTCTCTGCCAGGACAAGTCTAGGTCTCTGTCCACCGCATTGCGCCCTTCAGCTCTGCGTGCAACAGACAATGCTCTCACTCTCTATTGCCAACTGCACAATCAATGACTTCCTCTCG
>NQII01007249.1:77603-97054 GCA_002778355.1 Clitarchus hookeri
ATTTAAGTACCATATTGAAACTAAAACACCGCCGTCTTATGACTGTGTTTGAGCGAGTGGTCACTTCGTTGCGAAACATTATTCGACAGAATATATTACATGTATCTTGCGAGGCAAGTGCTAATGTTTTGTGGTGCGTATACGAAAGTGGTAGCTCGCGGCATGAAAGTATATTTCGTGTTCGTCTCAGGAAAGTGTTTTGACGAGAGTGAATGTAGCGGAACTCCTTGTCACAGACGTATCCACGGAAGATCCTTCCCCCGGGAGCGTGGTTATACGCCTCCCTCCTATCTCCTACAACGTCATCATCAATCTTCCATTCAATTTCACTCTCCTTGAAGAGAACTCCAAAAAAATTCTCGGGAAATGTGATAAAAACCTACTCCCTCAGGCGAAATCTGCCATGACACAGTTTATCTTGTTTTTTCCTTCATGCATACTAACAGAAAATTTTCGTTNCTCCCTCAGGCGAAATCTGCCATGACACAGTTTATCTTGTTTTTTCCTTCATGCATACTAACAGAAAATTTTCGTTTCTGTTGAATTTATGTCGGATTTTTTTTTTTTTTAGTTCCACGCATGATGTCGTTTGCAGTGCATTAAAATGAGGGCGAATACTTTTTTTTTGTGGCACTTGAATTTCTTATGATGATCCTAGTTGTAGACTACACTCCGGTTTGTATGTCAAAGCAAGGCGAGTCATCGTCACGAAACTAAGATGTTTGCTGAAAAAGAGGCACGTAGTATTTTGATATAGTTTGACTCTCCATACGTTAGATTTAGATATAGTAACTGAAACTATCCAGTCGACAAATTNGTAGTATTTTGATATAGTTTGACTCTCCATACGTTAGATTTAGATATAGTAACTGAAACTATCCAGTCGACAAATAAGGAGTTGTATTCACTGGTATTGTGAAATATTAGATACCAGAACACCCATGTACTTCTAAACTAATTCCACATATCATTATAGTCATCAAATAATTATGAAGGTACTATAAATTACATTGTGTGTNGTACTATAAATTAAATTGTGTATTACTCTGACTCCGTCTCTCAGGCAATAAGATATTTCAGACAGTATTTGTGCGCCTGTGTGTACACTGCGTGTAATGATTAACTGTTGTGCGTGTTGCCTATCAGCAGGCGTTATACGTTTTGCTCTCCCGTGTACTCAAGCCACTGTACATTATCAGCTAAATGGAGAGTGGAGAGATTTAGGCGGTTCTCAACATCGAGGTCTTCAGAGCCGATGAGGGTGAAACGAGGTGAGTATGGAGCAGCGCTGGAACGGAAGAGCGGGGGAAAGGGATATCCCCGAGAAAACCCGTAGACCAGTGGCATCTTCCGGCACGATTTCCACATGCAAATATCTGAAAGCGACACGGCCGGGAATTTAACCAAGGTCAGAGGCGAGTAGTCTAACCACTACACCACCGCGACTCCATCAGCTGAGCATTTATTCGATGAAATAATAATTTTTCCCGCAAAATAAAGTTCTCTTAACCAATAAAATAAATAATTTTTAGTTACAATTTGAAGGTCTGAAATAAAGATAAAAAAACCAAATATTAGATTATTGCTTTTGCTTAGAAATCTCGCTTCATAATGCCTTGCTTTCCACGAAAAGAGTTGCTTCACGCCAACTTAAACGGCACATCGGCTGTTATTTTACAGGGTTCAGAACATATATAAGCTCATAAGAATAATGGCAAATAGGGTTTATGACTAAATGATGGAACTCTTATGAATTGATTTTCTCACATTCATCCCCAAAGAAAGGCTATAGGGGCCTATCATAATATATTACAGAGTTGTATAAGGTTGGGGGTTTATTAAACATTTAAGGTAATACAATAGCTATTTAGCTACAAGAGCGGGGAATGGAGACATTGAAAGTATTAACAAATGGGGTTAGTTAATTACAGTGTACCAATCGACTACCCTATATTTCAGCGTACTACCCTATATTTCAGCGTACTAAGCGACTACTCTATATTCTTTTATATTGAAGGTAATTTGACAGTCCGTTCCTTGTCCTTGTGACGTAGGCTGACTAAGACGGAGGTTAGCGACGGCTGGACACACATATCTCCAGACGTCCGGTGCCGCGATGACAAAAGTCGCCGTTATTACGGATACGCTCTCGTATATCGGACGTGTTGAGTTACTTAACGTCCCCGTTCACTGGCCGGTGGAGGGGGTTCTTCTCTGCTTTTCGCAAGGTGTGTCGACAATCACGGCTTTTGTCCTGGATTAATGTTTGCAGGTGCGATCAGACAGTCCGTCCGGCTAAGGCCTGATCACATTTTATAACAGAACGTGCGAGTGTTGCAAGTCTAGCGTGCGCCTAAACAAACCCACCAAATGTTTCACTTCCCTACAAAACAAGTGTAAGTTTCCCGCAGTCAAATGAACGCTTTTGAAAGCAGTACCTATAGGAACTACTTTTGTATCCTTCCTCCCAACGTAAAATAGACTTTGTCATGGATCCTGTGGCTTTGCTCATGCGCCTATTAGACGTAAATATAAAACTATTATGGACATAACTGATTACTTCTTGAATTTATGCACATAAAAGTGCTAGAAATAGACTTTTTTTGCGTAGCGTGTAATACGAAGTTAAATACATGTAACTAATGTCCTATATCGCCGACAGATATACTGGGAACATGTATTAAGTGTGTTCGTCGACATGATTGCAGTTACTGACAAGGAATTCTCTTCAGAGGTTGGTTTGAAACAAGATAATGAACCTTGAACTGAAAGTGTCGAGCAAGTGTTACGGCAACCAGGGTATGTGTATGCGTTATTTCTATGTCGTGCCGACTTAAACATTGCGGTCTCGCAATATTTTAAATCATTATGACAAGTTCTGTACTTTGGCTATAAGCAGTGCGAGTTTCTGACTGACTGCTGTGTGGCTTCGGGATCGCAAAAAGTAATTTTACATTTATGTAGAATACAATTGAAGTATAAAATACACTTCGTGTTATTTTGTCCAATGAGATGAATTTAGTTTCCATACTTTTTGTATAATGACATGTTAAAATAATAATTATTTTTTAAGCGTTCAGAAAATTAAAATTAACTGAAATTTAATCATTCACACGAAAAAAAAGGTATGTATTAAATCTAAAAATTTATATTACCACACAGAGAATTGGTTTTGAATTTTCGTTTCATCGATAAAGAAAATAAAAGTTCTTCAAATGGTTTATTGGTGTCGGTTTGTCACTTTCAAAAATGGCTTTTTCTGAATATTCTTGAAAATGAACTAACAAAAGACAAGTTCTTTCGATTTCTATTCTTAAATATTTTTTTATAAATTTTTCATTGCAGATCTTACAAACAAGGGAATAACGGCCATTACATGTGAATATGCCAAAACCGATGGCCTCTTTTAATTTAAAATAAATGACATAACATTTAATGTGTAAACGTTGATAGGTGCTTGCAACAAATGTAAAATAATATTTTTCCTGACAGCAGCCTGAAATGGTATGTTTTGTTTCGGGAACTATTTAATCTATGTATTCTAAAATAAGTAAGGAAACTTCGAATGTTGCAATGAATAATATAATTAATCAGTTGTTTGGAAAGGTTGNTTCGAATGTTGCAATGAATAATATAATTCATCAGTTGTTTGGAAAGGTTGGGCCATATTCAAAACTTAATTGGACTTCCACTTGTGCTAATTACAATTCCGGAACTGAACAGTAAAATTAGTTACGCTAAAATTCAGTAAATATTTATTTATGGCATAACAGCCATGTAAAACAGAACCCTGTACTTACAGAAGCATATCAAGAACAAATATTTGTATTTGACTTACCCAGTAATCGTAAATCATCCAAGAAGTACAGCGAAAGTAAACCGTATGATAAGACAAATAAGAGAAACAAATATTAAATTAATTCTGGCGTTAGGCTCAGAATGCGACGTACAAGCAAAAAAAAACGCAGTCATCTGACAAAATATATACCTCAAGAAAAAATAAAGAGTTAAAATAAAATATTTAGAGGCAAACATTCGTGTTTGATTGTGATGGGAATCGCATCCGGCCAGCCGTGGTAAGACATGAGTGATCTGACCACTGCACCACCGCCGCTTGCTAAAATGCAAGAAACCACTTTCTTCCACGGAGTAGGAATTTTTTCTCCAAGAAGCCGGGGGATCGTTACTATACTCTGGTTGGCTGAGAAGATGGAAGAGAGAGTTGAGATATGGCTTTTACTGCATTGCCGTTTATTCCTGGTCATTTCCTCTTGCCGCTGTGCCGGCGGTCGGAGAAGCAAGCCCAGCAGAACGGAGATGTGACGTATAGGTCTGCCGAGCCCTCCGGGGTAGTGCACTTCCATTGTTCGCTCCATCGGCCGCGGAGACACAGTGGTGCTCGTAGTACACAGTAGAGGNCTCCGGGGTAGTGCACTTCCATTGTTCGCTCCATCGGCCGCGGAGACACAGTGGTGCTCGTAGTACACAGTAGAGGCGGGTTCACAATGCAGAAACATACGCACACGGCGTAGGAAGTAACGTAATAACATCGCACACGACCATAAACCTAGTGCGAAACTGAATCACAATCGCACACTTACCTATTATTTTTGGCTAATGAAATTTTGCAACTAGTCTGACGTCAGTTTGCAGTGTTGCTAATAATGCTGAATGTTTTAGCTGTCTTTACGCACATACAGTGGATTATATTACTACCACATTTAGGTTGTTGATGTGTTCAAAATGGACCGTGACTTAACACGATTGGCATTTTGGATTGTCTTCTTTACAATCTCAGTTTTTGAGATCGTGATTTTGTGTATAACCTTTAAAAATTTCTATTAGTACACTGTCATCTCTTATTTCCTTCAAATATATGTCTTGCAACGTTAAATATTTTCTGCATCATAACTTTGTTCCAACATTTTTCGTCTAGATATACAACTTAGATGAAAACTTTCTACTCTGCTCTGATTGGCTTTCGCCACATGCGTTTACATAATAAATGCAAGATAGCAATTCCCTTTATGCACTTTGTCAGGACCTCACGAAGCATTATATAATAAGGTTTCGTAAAATTTGCTGTAATTTGTTTGCAATGTTCCCAAAAATATCTTTGGCTACTAGTTTCTGAAGAATCTCTTGTATAAATACAAAAATAATAATAAAATACTGTGAGATCCTACTGTGTACTTTTCCTCTTCTCCTCGAGCATTCTGTGCAGAGAAGCCTGAGAAGTGTTATTTTTAAAACCATTTTCGCTATATATTTCCTTTTTTGAATAGGTTTAATATGGTAAGAGTGAAAAGTGGAGGTAGGGGCGTATTTGTAGAACATTTGTGTGCTGAGGTATACNGAATAGGTTTAATATGGTAAGAGTGAAAAGTGGAGGTAGGGGCGTATTTGTAGAACATTTGTGTGCTGAGGTATACACACAAACATTGTTAACAGGGGATGTGTTCCTAGAGAGTCGCCTTCAGAGATTCTGGCGCATGCGCGGAGCAGACTGCCCGACGTGCGCTGGATTTACAGCGGCGATAAACCGGCCGCTGGGCGCCACCTTGCGGCATTTACAGCAAGGCGGCGTCGTGTTAGAACCTCGAGTGATCACGTAGCAGCTCTTACCTCAGGCACGTCCCTCGCCATTGTTCTCCGGCACTGCCCGGTGCATTTTACATCTGCTACCTCCCTGCTAGCTCACTTGATCTCACTTTAACGATAATGCTGTAAGGAGTAGAACTGCTGGTGCAGGGCGTTAAAGTAAGGAATCTGTCATTTATGACGACCAGATTTATTGGTGTTTTATTTTACGCTTTGCAATAGGTAGATCTATAAAAAAATTTGAAATAAAATAAACTGTTCTCAACTTTTATATTTTTTTAGTTAAAATAAATTTAGCATTTCCTGTTTGACACACGTGAAGAGGTACGTGCGTAGTAAGATACTAATATAATTATTAGATTTACAATATAAAATTGAAATATATTTTCCAGTGGTATGGGTTCAGTTGTCCTCAACTTGTGCCCTCGAACTGGGTCAATACTGTTAGTGATATACAGCTCTTCGTTCCAGCATAACCTTGTTCGTGGGATTATGCCACCACCTTATTTTTGGTGACCTTCACTTTGAAAATCGACATTTACCATTGATCTTCTTCACTACTATGACCTTCAATTACAAATGTGATTTTGAAAAAAATAAGTAGATTTTTAGAACCCTAAAATCCAATAAATGTTTTTCTAATTCGTGCATGGCTACATAAACAATTTTATATCACTATTTATTTATCATTAATTTGAAAACCAACAAATATAAATTTCAAAGCATAATAAAAATGTACTACACGCAACAAAATAATAAAAAAAAAATTTGGACTCTATGTAGATGTCCAGTTAGATCTCAAAAAAATCATATGAAAAAATATTACGTAGAAGTAATATTATTTCAAAGTATGAAACAATGTTGTAAAATTAAAACAATTAAGAAACTTTAGTTAGCCAGTATTTAGTAATTGGTTCGACTTAAGGCGAGCTTCTCATTGGCAGATGCAGATCTCCCAGACTGTCCGCGGTGCGACAATGAAAGTCCCCTACTCCATCTACGCCGCAGTGCTAAGGATCGCGACTATAAGCTGAGACGGCGTAGGAATACTTGTTTCTTACACGCTGGTGTAGTGACTGGCAATGTCAAACGCAATATTGGTAATTTGGTTCTGACTTCAAATTACAGTTAAATTTAAACGTGAACCTGAACAAATTATTTTCCATTTAAACCGCTATTTTCCAACAAAGTTGACAGGTATTGTTGCGAGATGCCAGGTTATAAATGTGCACGTGTAGATGAGTTGTGTGGACAGCGCGTAGATGTTCGTGTGGCACGATGTACATTGCCTGGACCAGTGTCTTTGTACGTCGGCCGACAAGCAACGCACAAGCGGCCTTCGACCCTGAGTTTCCAACACCACTTGATAACCCAGCTTTACTTAGGTGTTGCCTTTCATTAGTTAACTCTTTCCGTGACTGCAACTAGGATCTCCTAGCAGCAACCAATACTAATAGATAGACGTAAAAATTTCTAAACTAACGTAGAGAGTTTTCCTTATTTTCGCTGTAACATAATGTTTTATTATTATTTCGTTTATGAGTGGAAAACATTTTTGAATATTTCACAGAACTCGTAATATCGCTCTATGTGTAAGGATATGTCCACTATTTAAGCAAATGTTTGAATTGCGTGCTTCATGGTTCTCTCACAAATATAAATCAAGTTCGACAGAAAGTATAATTTTCTCAAAGTTGTGAAGCGTTTACCAGTGACTGTCATGTCGGTAACCTGGACTCTGAATGGAAGTTCCTTATCCACGGGAGTACCGAACACCGATGTGTGATGTCGGCCCGGAAGTAGACACGGGACTGCAGGCCGGAGTCGCGACTTCAGACAAGACAGACAGGTGCAGGACCTAGCAANTTCAGACAAGACAGACAGGTGCAGGACCTAGCAAGCACTAGTGGCTTGGATTGGCTCGGAAAGGGCTTATTAACGTCCCCTGCTGCGCTCGCCTCCCACCACGGTGATCTGGGCTCGACCCCCGGCGGGTTCACTCCCGGATTTTCGCATGTGGAAATCGTGCTGGACGATGCCGCTTGCCGGCAGGTTTTCTCAGGGTGCTCCCGTTTCCCCCGCCCTTGTATTCCAGCGCCGCTCCATTCTAGGGTCTCATCTCTGTNAATAGGTTTAATATGGTAAGAGTGAAAAGTGGAGGTAGGGGCGTATTTGTAGAACATTTGTGTGCTGAGGTATACGCACAAACATTGTTCACAGGGGATGTGTTCCTAGAGAGTCGCCTTCAGAGATTCTGGCGCATGCGCGGAGCAGACTGCCCGACGTGCGCTGGATTTACAGCGGCGATAAACCGGCCTCTGGGCGCCACCTTGCGGCATTTACAGCAAGGCGGCGTCGTGTTAGAACCTCGAGTGATCACGTAGCAGCTCTTACCTCAGGCACGTCCCTCGCCATTGTTCTCCGGCACTGCCCGGTGCATTTTACATCTGCTACCTCCCTGCTAGCTCACTTGATCTCACTTTAACGATAATGCTGTAAGGAGTAGAACTGCTGGTGCAGAGCGTTAAAGTAAGGAATCTGTCATTTATGACGACCAGATTTATTGGTGTTTTATTTTACGCTTTGCAATAGGTAGATCTATAAAATATTTGAAATAAAATAAACTGTTCTCAACTTTTATATTTTTTTAGTTAAAATAAATTTAGCATTTCCTGTTTGACACACGTGAAGAGGTACGTGCGTAGTAAGATACTAATATAATTATTAGATTTACAATATAAAATTGAAATATATTATCCAGTGGTATGGGTTCAGTTGTCCTCAACTTGTGCCCTCGGACTGGGTCAATACTGTTAGTGAAGTACAGCTCTTCGTTCCAGCATACCCTTGTTCGTGGGATTATGCCACCACCTTATTTTTGGTGACCTTCACTTTGAAAATCGACATTTACCATTGATCTTCTTCACTACTATGACCTTCAATTACAAATGTAATTTTGAAAAAAATAAGTAGATTTTTAGAAACCTAAAATCCAATAAATGTTTTTTCTAATTCGTGCATGGCTACATAAACAATTTTATATCACTATTTATTTATCATTAATTTGAAAACCAACAAATATAAATTTCAAAGCATAATAAAAATGTACTACACGCAACAAAATAATAAAAAAAAAATTTGGACTCTATGTAGATGTCCAGTTAGATCTCAAAAAAATCATATGAAAAAATATTACGTAGAAGTAATATTATTTCAAAGTATGAAACAATGTTGTAAAATTAAAACAATTAAGAAACTTTAGTTAGCCAGTATTTAGTAATTGGTTCGACTTAAGGCGAGCTTCTCATTGGCAGATGCAGATCTCCCAGACTGTCCGCGGTGTGACAATGAAAGTCCCCTACTCCATCTACGCCGCAGTGCTAAGGATCGCGACTATAAACTGAGACAGCGTAGGAATACTTGTTTCTTACACGCCGGTGTAGTGACTGGCAATGTCAAACGCAATATTGGTAATTTGGTTCTGACTTCAAATTACAGTTAAATTTAAACGTGAACCTGAACAAATTATTTTCCATTTAAACCGCTATTTTCCGACAAAGTTGACAGGTACTGTTGCGAGATGCCAGGTTATAAATGTGCACGTGTAGATGAGTTGTGTGGACAGCGCCTAGATGTTCGTGTGGCACGATGTACATTGCCTGGACCAGTGTCTTTGTACGTCGGCCGACAAGCAACGCACAAGCGGCCTTCGACCCTGAGTTTCCAACACCACTTGATAACCCAGCTTTACTTAGGTGTTGCCTTTCATTAGTTAACTCTTTCCGTGACTGCAACTAGGATCTCCTAGCAGCAACCAATACTAATAGATAGACGTAAAAATTTCTAAACTAACGTAGAGAGTTTTCTTATGTTCGCTGTAACATAATGTTTTATTATTATTTCGTTTATGAGTGGAAAACATTTTTGAATATTTCACAGAACTCGTAATACCGCTCTATGTGTAAGGATATGTCCACTATTTAAGCAAATGTTTGAATTGCGTGCTTCATGGTTCTCTCACAAATATAAATCAAGTTCGACAGAAAGTATAATTTTCTCATAGTTGTGAAGCGTTTACCAGTGACTGTCGTGTCGGTAACCTGGGCTCTGGATGGAAGTTCCTTGTCCACGGGAGTACCGAACACCGATGTGTGATGTCGGCCCGGAAGTAGACACGGGACTGCAGGCCGGAGTCGCGACTTCAGACAAGACAGACAGGTGCAGGACCTAGCAAGCACTAGTGGCTTGGATTGGCTCGGAAAGGGCTTATTAACGTCCCCTGCTGCGCTCGCCTCCCACCACGGTGATCTGGGCTCGACCCCCGGCGGGTTCACTCCCGGATTTTCGCATGTGGAAATCGTGCTGGACGATGCCGCTTGCCGGCAGGTTTTCTCAGGGTGCTCCCGTTTCCCCCGCCCTTGTATTCCAGCGCCGCTCCATTCTAGGGTCTCATCTCTGCCATGCCCGGGGAAGACGGTCACCTACGGGTCCCAGCTGGGAAGACCGTCACTCGGAGGGTGTTGCCTTGCCCTGGGTGCACTCCCCACACGCCATTATTATTATTATTATTATTATTATTATAACGTCCCCTGCTGTTATGCCTGGAGGATTATCAGGAGAAAGCTTATAAACGAATTTATAACCTAACTTAAACGAACACCCATGCCTTAAGTAGGATTCGAACCCAGAGCCTCCCGCGCCCCAGACCGGCGGTGCACCGACCGACTGCGCCACGGGAGGTCGGCTCGACTAGTGGCCGGTAATTAATTCCTAATCTCTTGTAGTTATTAGAGATGGTAAGGACGTGTCGATTGTACAGCTGAATTTGTTAACCGGCCTTCACCGCGTGGGCTTTAGTGATTGCGGTGTTGGGTGGCGTCTCGTTCATGTTACTCAGACGGATGATGCATGCAGCAGGGGAGAGACGGGTCCTTAGTGCCCGAGCGGAGTTATAGAGATGAACTCCGAGTATAACAGATAGCGCGCGTACACCTCTGCACATGAACGTCGAGCGCACACTCGGACCTCAGTCTCTAACCACGCGGGTAGTTGAACACTCTGCCACTAGTTTATGGCGAAGGCTGCACTGTCCTGCTGCAGTCGAGGTCTTCCGTCCCTTCCTGCAGGGTGGCCTTGTGTACTTCACATGTTGCCTGCATGCACACTCGTCTTTGGCTAGCAGTTGTCACGAAACGTTTTCATCAAACATGCCTGTCCGTTGTCAATATGCCCATCTTGCACAACCGCTTATCAACAGCGGTATAAGTTATGTGGGGAGGATGTGTCTGTTTGTATCTCGCTCTCTGTTGTCGGTGTATTGCCTCCAGTGGAACTGTACATTTCTCTATCGCTGACAGAGTCCAACATTTCAATGCAGTTTTGCTGCACATGTAACCATTTCATAAGTCAGCAAAGTAACTGGCGAAGATGGTGTACATTTCCAATGCGTGTTGGATGTGTTGTTCACCTACCGGGCGTGTACGAAGCCAAACTTGACATCACAGACACTCCTTAATTTCATTACTTTAAATGTGGTTATAATAAAAACCTAAGAGTTTTAACGCTTCGAATATTGTAAGTTGTTAATTTAGTATCCGTTTTCGTTTTAAGCGCTTTGTTGACAAACGGAATTAGAGAATATGTTTCGTAGGACACTACATTTAGAAACGATTGGAGAAAGATATATCATTCTTGAATGCTATATAACATAATGTGTTCAGTCAGGAAAGTACTAACGGGAGACTATTTTACCTTTCACACTTTGTATGTATTACTATCTTGACAGGTGTACACAACGCCACTCGCACTTTCCCGAATGTCGTTATTTGAAACCGTGCATCATGTTACACCCCACAAAACAACTTGAGGACATATTCCCAAAATAACGGAACTTATTCTAAATATTGAAAATTATAGTGTGAACCTATTAGACAAGACTTACGACTAATTATTATGTTAGGATGTTTAAATGCATGCTATTTATATTAAAGTTTTCAAAATAGTACGCATTGTAAATTAGGTAAATTTACTTAACAGTAAAATTGGCTATAATGCGTTTGCATGAATTTTAAGAAATTTTTCAACAGTGTCTTATTTTCCCTTATATTGTTGTTTAATGCATGATAGTTTTGGATCCTTTAGGTAGCAGTTTAATTCTGTCAGATATATTGGAAGTAATACTGTTATTAAAAATTTGTTTTTATTTCCTCAAATTGATTATTTTGAGCAAACATTCCGTAATTTTTAGCCTACTTTCCGAAGAAAAGAATGGCTTACGATATCACTTATCTGTCTGTGTGTCTGAGAGTGTGTCTGTGCGCGTGTGTGTCCCCCTTTCGATTTTTGAACGAGTGAACTGAATACTTTCAAAATGGCAGTCATTTAAACATTTTAGTTCACATATAATTTCTCGAAAACCATTGAACGCGGATTTAAACCAAACTCTCTGAACTGACAGCACATGGTGTAAGCATTGAATTCTGAAATGAATACTGTTGGTCCACCACTTAAAAAGACAGCACCACATGAAAATAAAGCTTTTAATTTATATCTCGAAAACTACTCAACCAATCTCCGACAAATTTGGCACGTAAGTAATACTATGATAGGCCACGTAATGTAAGTATGAAAACATTATTAGGAACTTATTTTAAAAATGACGGTCATACAAATATTTTAGGTTTATTTGGTATAACTACACACCTATGACCAATTTCAACCAAATGTACACTGACAGTATCTATTTAAAGCATCACGCATGCTAAACACCCACTTTTTCCTTCATTTTGAAAGATAGCACTACATAAATGAACAAACATTTTGTGTAATATCTCGGGAAACAATTAACAGATTCTTGTCAAATTTGGCAAACGTGTAGTACTGCGGTAGTTAATATGTACAAATACATTTCCAGTATGCCAGGCACATATTTTCTAAACTACGGCCATTTAGCTATTTTAACATAGTATGCTATATATTCGAAACCATGTAATAAATTCCTAATTAACTTGTATGCAGGAATTATATATAACATACATCAGATGTATCTACACGAAGCCTATTTTTTCCTCCATTTTGTAAAATACTGGCACGCAAAAATGGCGGCCATATAGGTTTTTTAGTTTGGTATGTTATATTGTCGAAACTATGTAATTAATTCCAATGAAAATGGTGTGCTGGCTGTATTATTACAACCAAAACATGTGTCCACACTAAATCACTTTTCTTCGCCATTTTGTAAAATAGCGCAATATGGCATTAAAATTATGTAATATCTCTGGAAAAAACTATCTCTGCCAAGTTTGGCAAACAAGCAGCACTGTGACAGGGCATGCAAACTAATAAACTATATCTGCCAAGTTTGGCAAACAAGCAGCACTGTGACAGGACATTCAAACTAATAAACTATCTCTGCCAAGTTTGGCAAACAAGCAGCACTGTGACAGGGCATGCAAACTAATAAACTATCTCTGCCAAGTTTGGCAAACAAGCGGCACTGTGACAGGGCATGCAAACTAATAAACTATCTCTGACAAGTTTGGCAAACAAGCAGCACTGTGACAGGACATGCAAATTGATGAATTTTGAGAGGATCAGACACATGTATTTTCAAAATGGCTGCCATATAAAGATTTTTGCTCAGAATTTTTTTACTACAGAACTACACAACTAATTTCACGTTAACTGTGTATGCCGACAGTATCAATTATATCCGTGAAAATTGTTTACGCATAGTCTCATTTCTCGGCCATTTTGTAAGATAGTCCCACATGAAATGATACAGGTTAATGCTGTATAACTGTACTGTGGTAGGCCATATTAATTTCTATGTTTTAAGTATGCAAGTCTCTTATTTTCTGAATAGCGCCAATACGCACATTTAAGCTTAGTGTGCCATATCTACGAAACTATAAAACAGATTTAAATTTAATTTTGTAAATTATATATATGACAATCATCGAGTGTGCTTATACATAAACTTTTTGTCCTTCATTTATGTAGTTCGTCACAAGAACACTGGACGTTTTATACCTTACCTCGAGGACCAATCAATCGGCTCATACCAACATTTCATGCAAATGTTGCTACAGTAGCGTATGTAAATTAACATGTGTTATATACGACAGACATGTTTTAATGGGTTTTTTATAAATAATTTAATTAATTTGTTACATCTGTAAAAGGTTTTAACAAAATTCAACCAGATTTCGTACGCATATATTATCACCATCATTTAGGCACACAGAGATCATCTTTACCAGATTTTTTGCAAAATAGTATCAGGTAAGTAAATTGATCATTTGCCACGTTTCCGGAATAATTCAACTAATTTCCACAACATTTTGCAAGCCTACAGAAGGCCATGTAAAATTACGTGATTTAAATAGGGTCAGACAATGGTTTCAAAAATTGCGACTATACAAATATTTTGATATGCTTGGCATATCTATTAAACAATTTCAATCGAACTTTTTATGCTGACAGTATTTATTAGAAAAATCGTGTACTCAGTCTCTTCTGAAGCAATTTTGTAAGATAGCCTCGTTTAAGAAAATAAGATTTTTATGTCATATCTCGGTGAACAAACAACCTGTTTCCTCGAAATTTTTACACAAGTAGCGTTATGGTAGGTCATGTAAACGTATGTGTTTTTAGTGGATCAGAAACTAATACTTAAAATGATGTCCCTGTAAATATTTCAGCTTAGTGAATCCTATCGTTGAAAATATTAGATTGTTAACATCTGAAGTTGATGATCCGAATCCGTACCTTCGTGATGCAGTTGATTGCAAGCCAGCTTGATTTTACAAGTTTTCTGAATTCGAATCCCGGGTAAGTCAAACGTTTATTTTAATTGTCTTGATAATATTTCACATGTTTATGGTTTCTTCTGTAATGATATTACTGTCAATGAGACGGTAACGCCCGCCTACCATCTGATGTATTTGCACCCATGTAGGGGAAAGTAGGCTAATAAGTTATCAGAACCTTCTTATTTATAACTATAGTTGTTCTAAAGTTTGACCGAATTAGATGTAAGAAATAGGCGATTGATCGAAAGTTTGATAAAATCCATTATGATACGAAAAGCTACTTTAGGGAATATCTTCCGTGCATATAATTTTAAAGTCAACCATTAAAAATTGTCACTGCTCCTACCAATTTATATTTAAACGTGCACACTGTCTGTCGCATGCGCCAATTAAAGTTGGTAACGACTTAATTAAGGTAGTCTTATGCCTTATGGTTGAATTAAAATTGTTTATTGTTAACATTTGTGAACACTGATACGATTTATTTTGGTTTTTGTTTTTTTAATGCATGTAGGTACAAAAATCCTCAAATATGTACATTTATAATAACTTGCCAGTATGTGTTGGCCGACGCCAGAATGCATATAGCGGCAGGTCTACGGCAATGTAGATGTTGCACGGAGGGAGAACTCGCAGAGTGTCTACAGCGCACCGACTGCTCTTCTACACCGGGCGCGTGCGTGCTCTGTGATTGCAGATGATCGTGCGGGTGTACGTCGAGGCGGACGACGGCAGTGATGAGGTGGTGCAGCTCACGGAGGTGCCAGTGACGCCCGACACCACGTGCCGTGACGTCATCGAGTGCTGTCGCGACCCGGGGGAGGACCACTGCGCCCTCGTCGAGACCTGGCAGGACTGCGGTGAGTCTGCCCGCACGCCTCGCACTTACTGTCCCCTGCTGCAGCACGCACCATGCGTGCGTGATGCCGGGATCACGGTCACTTCACTTATCACGTAGCACGTAGCGAGCAACGCGTTCACAGCCAGCTACGCCTTGACTAACGTGTTCCAAGGAAACCTACTACTATCATCACGTGTAACGTTCATGTGATGAAAAAAGCTTTTCAGTGTCTAGCTTTTACGTGATGCGTTTTACGTGAGACGTAATCTCGCTGGCCAACCACAATAACGACTTTGATGTATTATCTTTGCGTTTTGTAGGTTTGTTTTTATTTTCGCGATATCTTCTGCTCGCGCTTTTTATTTGTACCACATGTATAACTTTTTGCTAAAATTATTTATTTTTTAATCCGTAAAAACTATGGAAGCATTCAATTGCATCAGTTTATGTATTATGTTTCATAGAGGTGTAAAAATGCATGCATGAGATACAAAATGTTAACCGTTAAGTTTAAAATGTTTAGAACACGTATTTCGCAAAACAAAATTTCAATTTTCTCTGCAGATCAATGTTTTTTACATACGATTTACTCCATGTACACGAAAAACGTGTCTACATCACCCACAGTTTATGACGATGTCTTAGTTGTTTTCAAATTTCGTATAAATCAAAAACGTCATACTTTCGCAATGTGTTCTTGCCATAACAAATACTACTGTATAAGAAGAGTTTTGAGAGTTTTCAATCTGAAAAGCAAAAAAAAACTTATTACCGACGTTTTCATTCAGTGCACAAAGGTTACGGGCTTGCGTGAAGCGTCATATTATAATACCCAAAATGACGACTTTTTGCGTAGACGTGAATGTGTAGCTTGATTGCGTGTTACGTGAAACGTGAAGTCATCGTTATCTCGGCCTAAAGAGCGCGCCTACTTGGGTGGCGTTCCAAAACGTTACTCTGCGAGTAAACGTTTCTCTTTGACTGGCCCAAAACACTTTTATCAAATTATTTACTCGCTCTTGTCAGTGTCCCAAAACGTTTCAAGTAACGGCAAGTAAGAAAAGAGAACGGCCCGAAGAGACATGAGGAGAAAGTGCCCTGCACTGTCTTACTCACCAGAGTACAGTAACAGTGTGGGAAGATGGAGGGTGTATTGGCCTTCGAGCCTTAAAAACCTGTCCCAAAACTTCAAAGTTATTGCTGTGATCATTATAGTCGACAGGTTTGGGGAAGTGTAGGACAGGTTTCATGTATAAGGATATTGGATTTGCCGGCCACTTCAGTTGTCGAGGCGGCCATGTTGTGATGGCGCCCGACCACCATATTGAATATTGGTGTCCTTGACCTTAACCTTGACCATGAAAACAAAATAATTAAAAAATATCAAAAAATCTAAAAATTGAGGAAATATAATTTTACCCGCACACTCACCCCACCAACCCTAACCAATAACCCTTCCCAACCACCGTCCCTCACAATCATAAAAAAGCGAGAACAATTGCAAAAAATATTTTCAAAGTTCTAAAAAATCGAGGAACATATAACGTTAAACTCACACTTATCCCACCGCCATAAATCACCCAATCCTTCACACTAATCTCCCACCATCACATTCCCTAGTCATAAAAATCGAGAAAACAATTGTAAAATTCTAACGGCTTTAATAAAAGTGTAGAAACATATTACATTACTCACTCATACACCCATGTTGGATTCTGGTGACCTTGGCATTGACCCCAATGACCTTGAAAACAAACAGTTGTAAAAATTCTAAAAACATTAAAAATTATACAAACAGACAATTGCAGCGAATGATTTGGCCACCAAGATCGTCCGACAAGAATCCTATCGAACATTTATGGGACATAATCGAAAGTCAGTTCGTGCACAAACTCCTGCACCGGCAACACTTTCGCAATTATGGACGTCTATAGAGGCAGCATGGTTCGATATTTCTGCCGGGGACTTCCAACGACTTGTTGAGTTCATGCCACGTCGAGTTGCTGCACTTCGCCGGAAAAAGGAGGTCTGACACGATATTAGGAGGTATCCCATGATTTTTGTCGCCTCAGTGTACTTTGCATGGCAGTAATATATATGATAATTATTTTTATTGCATCAATAAAAGTGTAATTGATTTTTCAGGAACAACCACTATTATGCTTCTTTAGAAGTTAACTGTTTGATATCCAAAGAGTATTGTATTTATATCATTCATAGCGCAGTTCTGCTTTAATTACGTCCGTTAATTTTTATAATTATAAGTGAACATGTTGATCTTAAAATTGTCGTAATGGAAAATGTGTTTCCAAGTTAATTCGTTCGTAGTCTACGACTTTAAACATCAGCTTTCATAAATCACACAAAACTAACCGATTTCAATGTCATTTTATTACTTTTTTTCAAACGTTTTTTGGTTAGCTTAAAAGTTTTAAAAACTCAGTGAGACACATTTCTGGTAGTATCTGATTATGCCCATGCTTATATAAGCTATAAAGTCATCGACAAGGAAAATACAGATAGCTACAAAAGCAATCACGTATGAAGTACATGGCATGTACGACTGCCTATCCTCGTACCTGTGAAACCCAGTCGGTGTCCCAGTCGGCCTGCCGAGCTCTGCGGTTTAGCACACAGTTGTGTATCGCTGGAACTCCCGATGCTGCACATCCTTGCAGTTCATGCAGGACGTGTTGTAGGACTTGCTGTGTGTCGCTGGAGGAGACGGAGTGTCACACAGTGTTTGCCGCCAGAGAACAGTGGTACGCTCCCCAGACAACAGAGAGCACGGACTCACATTCAGAACCATCTTGACACAATCGTGAGTTCTCAGGCGAAGCAGTACGTTGCGATCCGTACTTACACAGACCTTATATGAATACCTATTCATTATTATTCCAAAGCAAATTAATCACCACGTTTTTCGTAATCTGCATGAGTCTAGTTCATTTCCATATATTTGTATTCGTCTACAGAAAGACGTCACGTCGTATAGAAAGGTAAACTTTTCCTGACAGTCAGGGACTGGAGAGGAATCGGCCATAGCATGTATTGAGGAACCATCCCAGTGATTTCAAGAAACCTCGGAAAACCGAAATGAGGAACACAAGACAATATTTAGAATATGAGCCTCGCGAATGCTGTGAATTTTATTAACAATATGTCACAAAATATAGATAATCATGAATTATTATGTTCGTGGCCAAATGCCCTAGTGGTGTAAAATAGAAAAGTCGGTCATAAGGCATAAGGGGCCGACTAACTGCTCTGTCAATCAGGTAGGCCGGTGGCCATATTAGATCCAAGCGACCTATGACCTTGACCTTGTATGACCTTGAACCCAAAAAAATACAAATACTTTTAAGAAAATTATAAAAAATTTTTAAAAAAATTATTGAAAAATATATATTTTTAGAGGTCTCTCCACCACGTTCCTCGCCAACTGTTATTTGTTAATTAGTTAGATACCATTCCAGCCCCCTTCCCACAATTAGTCACGTTCGTTAATTAGTCGGCAGGCCTCCAGCCACCGCCCTCCCCCAGCCAGCCACTCTTACCTCGTCGTCGGTAGTGATTGTCGTTCCTCTTGCCCTCCAACTTACCGCGTGCGTGGTGTAACCATGGACACGACTTGGGATGGGCTGCTTATCAAACACTCCTAACCCTGAAGAAAATTACATTTTTTCTAATGCTTTTTCCTCGTATCAAAAACAAACATTATACACCAGTGCCACAACATGGCACAGTGATTCACAGGTGTTTCCCAAGCGATGAATTAAATTTAGAAGACACAAATTAAAAAAAAAAATTTCTACAACCGCCAAAAAAAATAGATAACATTTCAATTCATTACTTGGAAAACACCTGCGCATGACGTGCTTGTGGCTCTGGGGTAAAATGTGAAAATTAGATATAGATTATTAAAAAACTAGTAGGGTCTACGTTTTCTATAATAAAACATTTTCAATAATACCACTTAAACTGACATTACGACACGAAAACGAAGAATTTCTCATAATAGGCGAAGCCGAGCCTTCAAGTGACGTTCAGGAAAAAAAAGAATCCAGCCTTATGGCTGGCGTGTTTGGAGGCCTCAGCCGCTGAGTAGCTGTAGGCAGGCGGAGCCCACCTTGCACGTCTGTATTCATGAGAGATATCGTAATGACTGTGAGGCAGGCAGAGGTGGAGGAGTGGTG
>NQII01007249.1:100729-118099 GCA_002778355.1 Clitarchus hookeri
GGGGGTAAGGATGTGTGAGAATGGGTAAGAGGGTTTGTGAGGGTGGTGTGGGATTGTGATATTGGCAAGGTGGTGGTGGTGTGGGTGGGTGAGAGAGGTGAGGTCCAGTGATAGTTGGAGAGGGGGTGTTGATGAGGGGAGTGGTGGCACCGCTCGGGGGAGGTGTTCAGGTCCTCTGATCGTCCCCAGCCCACTTGACATGGCCCGGATCCTCCTCTCCTGCTCTGAGGATTAAGTGGCTCATTTCGCTAAGATCCTCTAATCCTCTTGCTCGTGTGAGAATTTTTCGGCTCTTGCTTCGAGGAGCTTCTAATACGCTTTCCTCATTTTTCCATTTAATTTATTGGTGAAAAAAGTGGTTTTTGGGCTAAATAATTATTTTCGGAAGTCGTTTTTGGAGTGAAACAAACAATTTCGTCGATAAAATGGCCGCCGGCTGTTCCTACTGAGATGGCAGAAAAATCTCTCTCCTGCTCCTTAAATCCTGCACGAAAGTAGCCATATATACACTAGTATTTCTGCATTGGAACATCAAACATATCAAGCCTTTGTGACTGTTCCATCTGGCTGTGCACTTGTCCTGCCAAGTTATTAACGTTAACAACCCAAAGGGTGATCCTTGTGTGCTGTAATTTGGAAAAGGCACTGATGTCCTTTGTAAATTCTCATCTGTTAGTTTTTCATGTCGATAGACTTTGTACTTAACTATCATTTTTATTCTTTGACATATATGACAGAAATGTTACATCTCAAGAATAAATTAAAAAACAAACTCCTACATCAACAACACAATGCCATATATATACGAAATATTGATTGTACCTGCCAACATAAATTTGATAATGTTTGACACACACACACACACACCATCACTTCCCCTTGTCTGGCATTAACAAATNCTGCCAACATAAATTTGATAATGTTTGACACACACACACACACACCATCACTTCCCCTTGTCTGGCATTAACAAATGTTATAACTACTAAGCGTCACATAATAATTAAATATTGTTATACAGAAATATATGGTTATGCGCTCAGTTCTTCGCATACCGTGCGGGTGTATGGAAGTGAAGGACAAAGTAGTTATGTGATAGCAGCGGCAGCAAGTCAATGGAATGTTTTGAATAACAGGCGAGTGAACCGCGTATTTAATACAAAAAGCGAGCCGACAGTTTATTCCCTTTTGCGGCGCGCGCTGCTGAACCTGGTTGTATTAAGATTCTGTATTTATCTGAAGAATTTTCTAGTGGTTTACTGACCTTGTTCTCTCAGTGTGACTCGGGATGCGTTGAACCTTCCAGATGGTCAGGGCGACCGATATAAAAGTGTGACAGGCCTCCGAGCCGAGAGTTGTAGTTGTTGAATGGATGAGTGGTTGCGGCAACGAGCGAAGGACGACGAGCGTGAAGAGATGCACGTGGCGAGATAATTGACCAGAGGGTGGAAGGGCTGTGACTGAGAACATCTGCGCTGTGAAGAGTACGACTGGACTGGATATGTGAGTGAAAGACATTACAAATGACAACAGATAGACTGAATGTGTGTTAATGATGAGTATGAGTTAATTGACAATAATCGAACAGAGACATATAGGAGGACGTTAATTACAGTTTAAATATACATTTAAATATTGCACTTTCTGTGAAATAGAAAGAGTAATAGTGTAGAAAGGTAATTTTATGCTGTATATAATAGCTGTGTTAATAAATTAAAAATCTAATTTAGTGATTTTATTTTTATAAAGGTCTCAATCCCTCACGATCTCAGATACGTCCCTCAGGCATTAGGGTAATAATACAAACAGTAAAACTATGAAAATGAATAAGTACATACTATGCTATTAATCATTGAATAGTTTCAAACATATTGCACTTATTAAATCTCTAAGTGTTTTATACATTCTTTGGTTTTAAAACCAGGTAACATTTTTGTAAAAAATGTCAGCAAAGTTATTTCTTGAAGGAACATATGTGTACTTAAAAAAGCCCCTCTTAACTTCCTCTTTACAAATATGATACGGTAAATCAATGGCTTTGGTTCTTAGTGTGAGAAGGTGATTTTTAATTATTCTAATAGCCCCCATATTGTCACACCATATTATGGCAGACATAGCAATTAATTTTTTATGGTGCAGTTCACAAAGTAAATTTCGTAAGCATTTAATTTCCATAGTTGATTAAGCCATGGCCACATATTACGCTTCTATAGTAGATCTAGCTGAACATTTTTGCTTATTACTTTGCCATATTACGGCACCCCTTGCAAGCATTACAACACATCAACTAACTGATTTACGCTCCTCTATACAATTCGCCCAGTCTGCATCACGAAACACGTGTATGGGTTCACCTGTTTTGTGATATTCAAGTTTCATATCAGTGGAACCTTTAACATACCTAAAAATATGTTTTAAATTTTTCCAGTTGTTTTCGGTAGGATTTCAGTTATTATGGCTTACTTTTCTCACTTCAAATGCTAAATCTGGCCTGGTATTATAAGCAACATAAAATAAACTCTCTACAGCACTTCTCTATATTGTTACGTCATACTTGACGTCATTAATCACTTTAATACATTCTGACACGGATAGGGGAATGTTGCAAGGTTCATATTCATTATAACCTTACTCCATTAATATTATGGTTAGATACATACTTTGGCATAATGACACTTTGTCGGTTGTTGTTAAATTTTAAATGATAATGCATGCTTGGCTTTACACAAATCCCTAATCCTTAGATACCTAAATAGGTCACTTTTGAATTCGGCTACATTTTCGTCTTCACCAACAGTAAGAAGATAATCTACGTAAAGACCTATAATTAAACCTGGTTTCACATAGACACAAGGGTCTCTTAAGCATAGTTTGAACCCTAGCCTCTTCAAAATATCATCAGCACAAACATTACAGTCTTTACTAGCATAAATGCATAGTAGCATAAATGCCTTTAATAAGTTTGCACACATGCCCATCAGCTCCTTTCCCTTTTTCCTCATATAGTTCTGGTTCCTCCATGTAAACATCAGCTCTAATGAGGCTGTTCAGATATGCGCAAGTAACATCTGCATATTGTATGGTCCAATCTTTTTCTACACTCATTGCAACTAGAATCCTGACTTTTTTCTCTCGTGATTACCAGCTTGCTATAAGAGCATGGGCCACACTTCAGCAACGAATCCCATTTCTTTCTCGCCAATGATGATCATCGTGCGAGAGTCAGAAGGTGATGGGCTCCTCAGTTGTTGTGGAGCGCCGAACAGCCCGTCAGCGCGGGGTGATGTCTTGGGGTACTATCAGCACCAACAGCCGCCTAGCTATAGTACCCATCACGGTAACATCAATGACACGCCGNTAGTACCCATCACGGTAACATCAATGACACGCCGCTATGATGATTGAATGGTGCTGCCAGTAAAAACACCGTATCTGCAGGGCGTCTCAGATACACGCTTCCAACAGTTCATCACCCGGCCACATGCCGCTCAACACTCAATGCTTTGCAAGGTGTACAGATGCTACCTTCGCAGGCCCGATATCTAGATCTCTTGCGAGTTGAAAATCTTCAGGACACAATTGTACTTCAGATGATTACCCTCCCACCCCACGAAACGAAGATGAACTGTGAACTTGGATCAAGAACTCGTGGTCTATGATACCCCAGAACATTATTCGGACTTTCATAGAATCGATGCCACGTCGGGTTCAGCACTGTATCTGTTGGTATTCCGTAGTTGGTATCAAAATAAATAGGTCTAGTGGCGCCATCTATATTGAACTGTAACTATGTATGTGCTAAAAAGGAACAAATAAATCAGTCTGTTGCGGANAGTAAAACTATGAAAATGAATAAGTACATACTATGCTATTAATCATTGAATAGTTTCAAACATATTGCACTTATTGAATCTCTAAGTGTTTTATACATTCTTTGTTTTTAAAACCAGGTAATATTTTTGTAAAAAATATCAGCAAAGTTATTTCTTGAAGGAACATATGTGTACTTAAAAAAGCCCCTCTTAACTTCCTCTTTACAAATATGATACGGTAAATCAATGGCTTTGGTTCTTAGTGTGAGAAGGTGATTTTTAATTATTCTAATAGCCCCCATATTGTCACACCATATTATGGCAGACATAGCAATTAATTTTTATGGTGCAGTTCACAAAGTAAATTTCGTAAGCACTTAATTTCCATAGTTGATTAAGCCATGGCCACATATTACGCTTCTATAGTAGATCTAGCTGTACATTTTTGCTTATTACTTTGCCATATTACGGCACCCCTTGCAAGCATTACAACACATCAACTAACTGATTTACGCTCCTCTATACAATTCGCCCAGTCTGCATCACGAAACACGTGTATGGGTTCACCTGTTTTGTGATATTCAAGTTTCATATCAGTGGAACCTTTAACATACCTAAAAATATGTTTTAAAGCTTTCCAGTTGTTTTCGGTATGATTTCGGTTATTATGGCTTACTTTTCTCACTTCAAATGCTAAATCTGGCCTGGTATTATAAGCAACATAAAATAAACTCTCTACAGCACTTCTCTATATTGTTACGTCATACTTGACGTCATTAATCACTTTAATACATTCTGACATGGATAGGGGAATGTTGCAAGGTTCATATTCATTATAACCTTACTCCATTAATATTATGGTTAGATACATACTTTGGCATAATGACACTTTGTCGGTTGTTGTTAAATTTTAAATGACAATGCATGCTTGCCCTTACACAAATCCGTAATCCTTAGATACCTAAATAGGTCACTTTTGAATTCGGCTACATTTTCGTCTTCACCAACAATAAGAAGATAATCTACGTAAAGACCTATAATTAAACCTGGTTTCACATAGACACAAGGGTCCCTTAAGCATAGTTTGAACCCTAGCCTCTTCAAAATATCATCAGCACAAACATTACAGTCTTTACTAGCATAAATGCATAGTAGCATAAATGTCTTTAATAAGATTGCACACATGCCCATCAGCTCCTTTCCCTTTTTCCTCATATAGTTCTGGTTCCTCCATGTAAACATCAGCTCTAATGAGGCTGTTCAGATATGCGCAAGTAACATCTGCATATTGTATGGTCCAATCTTTTTCTACACTCATTGCAACTAGAATCCTGACTTTTTTCTCTCGTGATTACCAGCTTGCTAAAAGAGCATGGGCCACACTTCAGCAACGAATCCCATTTCTTTCTCGCCAATGATGATCATCGTGCGAGAGTCAGAAGGTGATGGGCTCCTCAGTTGTTGTGGAGCGCCGAACAGCCCGTCAGCGCGGGGTGATGTCTTGGGGTACTATCAGCACCAACAGCCGCCTAGCTAAAGTACCCATCACGGTAACATCAATGACACGCCGCTATGATGATTGGATGCTGCTGCCAGTAAAAACACCGTATCTACAGGGCGTCTCAGATACACGCTTCCAACAGTTTATCACCCGGCCACATGCCGCTCAACTTTGCGAGGTGTGCAGATGCTACCTTGGCAGGCCCGATCTCCCGATCTCTTGCGAGTTGAGAATCTGCAGGACACGTGTATACTTCACAGCTGATTACCCTCCCACCCCACCAAACGAAGATGAAGTGTGAACTCGGATCAAGAACACGTGGTCTACGATACCCCAGAACATTATTCGGACTCTCATAGAATTGACGTCACGTCGGGTACAGCACTGTATCGCCCCACGTGGACCTCACACTACACACTGATCACCCTGTATTTTAAGCCACTTGAGACTTGCCTGTACATTAAAATTAAATAATTTGGTCTGCGCCTGTTTGGTTAGCTAAGCATACAGTTTTGTCTGTTTTGAGCAGTCTTTCATTGTGTATCATTTTATCTGTCAGGCATTTTATGAAGTAGCAGAATGCTTTCATCTAAACTACGTTTACTTAAATGTTTACACTCTTGGTGAACAACGAAAATTTTTCTCTTAATTACTATTTTTCTGATGTTAGATAGCGTGGCTGAAGAATTTTTTTGAACAAGTCAAAACCTTTATTCTCCGCAACTGATGCAGACAGCATATCGCGACAAATAATATTTAACAAGAGACCTAATTGCTTCATTTCATTTCCACATAGCATGATTTCCGTAAATCATTGTAGATCATAGAGCTTTAATTTGTCCAAGGTTTTATAATAGACTACTTCAATGGCTGGTATTTACCGATTAAACAATGATTTATGCTGATTCCTAGTGAAGTGCATTGGCCTGGCAGTAAAACATCAGTGCGTTACACTGATTCGCCAGTAGATGACACCTCGTTAACTGAAGATTCAGTAGAATAATTCTACTGACTAAAATCACTTATTCAAATTTAGAGAAGCCGTGGTTGTGTAGTGTTTAGAATACTCGTCTCCCACTTAGGTGAACATGGTTTGATTCCCTGAGGGGTTACTCCCGGATTTTCACATGTGGGTATCGTGCTGAACGCTGCCGCTGGTCGGCGAGTTTTCTCGGGTATCTTCCGTTTCCCCCGCCCTCGTATTCCGTCGCTGCTCCATACTCTCCTCGCCTTACACTCGCCAGCTTTCAAGTTCTCGATCTTAAAGGCCGCCAAAATCTCTCTCCACTCAGCGAAATATTTGATCGTGCAAGTTGGGCTTGAAGTGTGTCCTCCCCCTCTCACGGCCAAGAGTGGCAACACCAGCCCCTGACCAGTCCTGAGAGAGCGTGTAAACACGTCATAATGGGCATGATACAGGACACCNTGTGCGGTTGTAGTTGTAAGCGGGCGCTGCACCTCTGTATAGTCAGATGGTCTGTGACAGTGGTGAGGAGCCATCGCCGAGGGCGGGGACCACAGAGTGGGCGACATCGATCACGACATGCCGTGCCGGGTGTCATCAGTCCTGGGAGTAGAGTGAGTGTGATGTGGCGCGCGGGTCGTCATGCCATAGGGGCAGCGCCCTGGGGCGACGTCGAGCTGCTTACGTCACCGGCCGTCGTGGGGCACCGCCCCCGCCTTCACTGCAAACCCTGTACCCACACTACTTACGTCGTCGTGCTTCGCAGATATAACGAAACACAAAGCGAATGTAGTGGTTACCGACTTCACTGCGGTACGCGTTTCGTTAAACTTCCAGCCATATCGATATTCTGAGACGTATCAGAACAAACGAATACACTAAAAAACCATTATATAAATTTTATTTAGTAATTTTGTCCAGGCAGACGTTAACACTTACCTAAAACGGTAGATTTAATTGAAGGAAGGCACAATTAATAACGTGTGAGACAATGCCGTTGACTATTTATATTTGTGGTATGTAAGCTTACAACTCACCTGCGCGACATATGTTGAGTGGAAAAGTAATCTCGTCCTGCCGCAGTAACCACCCAACAAAAACCTGCAAAGACTGCTGCAACTATATAAATATACACTAAAGAGCCAAAAAAAACTGGTACACCTGTCTAATATCCTGTAGGGCCCCCGCGAGCACGCAGAAGTGCCGCAAGATGACGTGACATGGACTCGATTAATGTCTGAAGGTATGCAGGAGGCAATTCACACCATGAATCCTGCAGGCCAGTCCACAAATCCATAGGAGTGCGAGGCGGTAGAGATCTCTTCTGAACAGCACGTTGCAAGGCATCCCAGATAAGCTCAAAAGTGTTCATGTCTGGTGATTTAGGTGGCTAATGGAAGTGTCTAAAGTCAGAAGAGTGTTCTTAGAGCCACTGGGTAGCAACTCTCGACGTATGGGGTGTCGCATTGTCCTACTGGAATTGTCCACGTACGCCGGAATGCACAATGGACATGCATGGGTGCAGGTGATCGGACAGGATGCTTACGTATCTGTCACCTGTCAGAGTCGTATCTAGACGTATAAGGGGTCCCATTTCACGCCAACTGCACACGCCCCATACCATGACAGAGCCCCCACCAGCTTGAACAGTCCCCTGTGTACATATAGGGTCCGTGGATTCATGAGGATGTCTTCATACCCGTAAATGTCCATCCGCCCGATACAATTGGAAACGAGACTCGTCAGACCAGCCAACGTGTTTCCAGTCATCAACAGTCCAATGACGGTGTTGGCGGGCCCAGATGAGGCGTAAAGCTTTGCGTCGTGTAGTTAACAACGGTACACGAGTGGGCCTTCGGCTCCGAAAGCCCATATCAATGATGGCCCGTTGAATAGTTCGCACGCTGGCACTTGTTGATGCCCCAGCATCAAATCGGCGCCAATTTTAAAAAGGGTTGCACGTCTGTCACGTTTAATTATTCTTCGTTTGTCCCATACGTTCACGATCTTCTTCTGGCCGCAGTGATGTCGAAGATGTGATATTTTAGCGGATTCCTTATATTCACGGTACTCTCGTGAAATGGTCGTACGTGAAAATCCAAATTGTATTGCTACCTCGGAGATGCTATGTTTCAACTCTCGTGCGCCGACTATAACACCACATTCAAATTCACTTAAATGTTGATAACCTGACATTGTAGCAGCAGTAACCGATCTAGCTGCCGACCGCATCGCATTGCTCTGATTGGTTCCATACCTCTGTTATTTGCATACGCACGTCTATACCAGTTTTTTTTTTGCTCTCCTGTGTAATTGAAAGTGTTTTACATCGTATTAGAATGTAGTATGTTTATTGTTTTTTTATTCAGGTTAAAGTAAATTATGTGTAGTGATTACTGTCAGCTCTCCATGGACAACAGCAGTCGTGGTGAATAGCGCGCCGCAGTTGCGATCTTCACCGCTGCGACGTCATAAAACTCCAACATTTGCGATATAATAACGAAACACCAGGTGTACATACTCAGCTCGCATGAGAGTGCACTAACTCACCTACAAAGACGCTTCACAGCCAACCGAATATTGCGATAAGTGAAGTTGGTGATCAGGCCGCAGGCGGGCTGCAGGCCATCAGTGCCTCGTCGCAGTCTCCACAACACATCTCCTACTACCGCCACTCTCTGCTGCGTCTTACACGTATTCAAAAATTCATCAGTGCAACAACCGGTGTACACCGGCCGTTCGAAAATTACTGTTTCAATTGGGCCAGATTAAACCGATTGATTCGCCACTTCAACCGGCTTGAAAATTCACAGGCTCTGGAGGGTACGCACCAAAACATTAACCGATAAATTTCCGAACACTCTATCTGAAAAATAAAAGTTGAGACACCCTAACTTGTAATTTTCAAGCATTCAAAAATATTTAAATATAATTTGTACATAGAGTTGTACAAATTGGCTATAAAAACTTTAGAATTGTTTGCAACAGCATTAATGCGTGTCTGGAGGCAGACGAAAATACCGCTGTAAATAAACGTGATGTTCAAACAATGCCTGAACTTGTGTACACCGGTGTACCAACCACTGGTGGATACATCATTCCGTTATCACGAATACCGCCTATCTGTTGCTGGAACTGCGTTGCAGGTTGTTTGAAATACACCTTTTTCTACGAAACTACTAAACGTGCAATCAATGTGCTGATCTAGTAAAAGAACACACACTTCAGAGTGTTGAGTGCTTTCAACACTTCACACAAATAAGAAACACCATTTCAGAGTACTCCAAAACTGCTACAAACCATTTTTTTCAAAGAGCTGTATCTCAAAATATACGCATCATATACACATACAAATCTGCCCAAGGGCCCTGCATTGAACCTTCCCACAGATAATAAATACAATACGGCCTCAGCTGAGAGTCTCATAGGTACACCCAGTATGACGAGATTACTGCGCGCCAGCTCAGAGCCTTGCGCTTAGAGGCGATGGCGCACTTGAAGCGCGTGGCAGTGTCGCCCTTATCGCTCATTCGCTTCTCGGTCTGAAACGCGGGAAAAAAATGTGCAGGTAGGCGGGAGCCTTAGTGAAGATATCGCGCCATGAAGTTGTCAGTGCTGATATTGCCTACGTGAGATTACATCATGTTTCCGTATAATGGCGTGGCTTTCGATTTTGTCGTATGTTGAAACTATCACACCCGCCTTAATTCACAAAGTCTGATTTCGCAAATAAGACATGGTTTTGATGCTTGTTGTGCTGGTGCCGTCGCAGCCAATGAGCAGCGGGTTTTGTGGCCGCCGACAGTAACACAGTGTCATTGGTTAGGAACCGCAGAGAACAGCACTGAGTAATGCAGAACTTGCTCCAATATTCCCTTCAAAATGTCAAATACGCGTAGGCTTAATGTTATTGGGCCTACAGTTTGTGTTTGTTTTGAAACAATTTCGTTTTTATAAATTTTGCTCAGTGTTGGTCTTGTCTGTGACACTCTCAGCCCAAATCAGTGATACCAATCAGTGAAATGACATTCACTGAAAGTCAGTTGATAAGCTACTGCCAACTGGCGAATCAAGCGAATGACTGGGAATAAGTGACTTATAGCTGTGAAATTCTTCACATTCAGTGGGAAATCACAAATAAATCAGTGAAACTCAGCCACCATATTAATTTATTATCTGTCACTTATTAGCAGTCGCAAAATTATCACTGTTTTCTCTGATTCGGCTCAATTTTCGCAGTTTCAAGTTTACAGTGTAAATGTTCCGTCTTCTTTTAAGATTTACTGCTCAACCGAACAAAAAAAAAGTATATGTTAAAGTACTTGCAGGCAAACTAATTACCTCTATGGCATGTTCAAGCACATATTTGTACATGCTTGTATAATGGCTTTGTCTGTCATGCGCGTATACGTATTTCATTTATTTATGGTTGGTCAAAAACGCAATGTCTTCAATGTCTGTTTGTCCTTTCCGAATACCTGATAACCTTACAGGGTTCTGAGCCTCACCGTCTACACTAATAACTACCCTCAAAGCTGTGAACACGCATGTGTACACTGGCTACTATTTTTTTCCGACAACTGCGTACGTACAAAAAAATAATGATTTAATATGTTGCATTCATAGTTTTTAAAATAATTAGTGTTTAAGTTAAAGTTTCGTCTAAGCATAGAACTGCGCGTGTAGGGTCGCCTGTTATACACGAAGAGATTCACTTTCAGGCTCCGCTTCTGTATCCTACTCCATTTGCAACTTTCCTTTGCTTACTGGCCGCGTGTTTTGTGAGAAGACATTTTCTCACCTGACTGGGCCAATCAGCGTTAAGATACTCCGGAACTGGAAGTCCCGTGACTCGTGAATCTACGACGCCAGGCAGTTACAAATCAGTGAGTCACGAAATTCACAGTATCTTCCCACTTTTTGAATCTAACGTCTGATAAATCACATCATGTAGGCGCGTGTTTGATTGTTCACTAAATATGTCGTGGATCGCAAGCATTTTATAATTACGTTAGCAACAAAGTATTTTGTTTTCGGTTAAATTTAACTTTTATATAATATTTTATTCATATTAATTATATTTGATTTATAAGTAATATGAATAAAACAGGGGGAAAACAGATGAGTTGGTAATACCTAGTAGGAAATAGTATTCGTGTAAAACATGATTAATGTGAGTGCGCAGGAATACGGTGGGTTGTCTCATGGGTGTAACTTTTAGGACTCAGTTCACGTTTGTTTGCACGAGGCGGAGGAATATCCTGGAGTTAGAACTGTAGCAGGGCTTCAGAAGAGTTGGAGGTAACAGTGAATGGTCTATCGTACTCAAGTGTTATGTCAGAGGTAGCTGGTGCCGTGACAGGAAACACGTCCTATGAAAGCGAGTGGGTCATCTCTCGACTAGTTTCTTCTATGGAATGCTTCGTGGCGAGCTGAGTGTGCTCAGGTGACCGCGACGAGGCGGTGGCGACTGTGTGCGAGGTAAGCTCGCTCTGGCGCGGGGCGCCGCGGTCGATAGTCGCTATCGACCGCGCTAGCCATCGACCGGCTTAGCTCCCACCTCGCACGTGCCCAGTTCCGACCCTAACATTTCAAGTCCGGCCCGGCCGCCTTCCGCATACAGTTGTGCCACTCTGCGAAACCAACATCACGACGGCCACTCACGTCTACGTTACGTCAGTTCTACGCTTTGCACCGTGCACGGAATAACGTCAAGTAATTCTGACAACCATTGTTTGTTTATTATCCACGGCGAATGTTGTAAAGTTTTGGTTAAACACGTGTCATTTACGTTCACTTTTTCGAAAAATTTTACGTCTGTTAAAATTTGCAATTAGTTAAAAGTCATTTTCCGAATGCGTGAACTGAGTTGAGGCGTCCATTATTTTAATTTCCTTAGCAATAGTCGTTCTTAATACTCAGGTAAAATGTACTAGAAGTACTCACAAATAAATTTTCTCAGTTTTTGTAATCACGGGGTTCATCACAGAAAGGTTAAGAACCGTCGGACATCCTGATTTTAATTATTCATCACTTAATTTTGTACGACTCGGTATTCGAATTCTGAGCCAAGCTTTCATAAAATTTTAATCTGGTATATTGTGTGGTGTTGCGTCCGTTCACGTTTAATTCTTGCAGATTTGAGCGGTTCTCGTGTGTGGTGACGCGCTTCAATATCTGCGAGTTTATCGCGCGTTCAGAGTGAAAACAGCGTCGAGTTGACGCACTATGATGGTTGTCACCTCGACGAAGACACCGTTCGAGTGTCTGTCCGACCACGACAAATCAGGTGAGTGCACTTAACGTGGAGTAAGTTTGTTATTGTTGTTTGATTGCAAATGTTGCTATTGAATCCCTTGCAAATTCCTTGAAGAAAGTGGTTCTAACTGCAATTAAGTAAACGTTTCGGTTTTATTTGCCTTAGAAATAATTCGAACTCAGTTACCCTCCATGGCACGTTAAACAAGTAAGAATGATTTTTACAGTTTTTTAAATAACGGAGAACAAAAATGATTTTATACAACCTTACTTCCTACCGCATTACATTTCTAACTCATTTCTGTCAGTAATTGTCACTTCTTGGCAGTTCCAGAAACTCTTTCCTTGTTTCATTCTCAGGAAAGACATGTAGCTACAGCTATAATGGTTTAAGCACCTGTTGAGTACTTGCTTCTCATAAACCATTCTAAGATATAAAATGAATTTAAATTACAGAACTGCTAATTAATTTAAGTGTACAAAATTTTAGTAAAAATGCATGCAGTGCAGTTACACGTGTTAAGGTTCTACACTCGCTTATCATCAAAATATTTCCACAGTATATTACACTTTTGGTTTTCTAATTTACAGATGGGTAATAATTGTATAGTTAACATTCAAAAACCTAAAACATCCGGAAAATAAATACGTAGGGAAATCGTATTTAGTAAATTTCTCTTAAGAAATTTTTTTTCATGTCTCTTATGCTGGAGTATAGACAAGTGCACTAGTTCTTCGCTAAAATGTTTATACGCAGGCAACACATTGAAATATTCTAAGTGCATACTTGCCACTTTCCATTGGTTAGCCTACTGGCAGCATATCTTTGCCAGAACACAATTTCTTTCACAGAGGAGCTGTTTGTCTTGCAACAAAACAAATCAACAGCTGTGTAGTGAATTCAAAATAGTTTATCTTGCAGGAAATAATTATTTTTGTCACTAGATACGTCGGTTTTTCGCGGGAAATGTGGACTTGTTTCCTAGGTTTCAACGTGCTGTACACATGACCGATTTTTTTTTTATTATTGTTTGTTGCGTTTGTATGAAGCTTCCTTCCCATTTCTCTGGACCCATCAAAATTTCTATATTGGACCTCTATGGTTCGTGTGCAAAATTCCAAGCTTGGTCGAAAAACGCATCACCCAATCATAAATGGAACAGGACGTTAGAATGTTTTGGAAGATATGTTTATTAAAAAGACGTTCTCTGTTTCCGAGTGTGTCTACTAATCACTTTAATTACTCCTTCACTGATAACCTGCGTTATTTACATTTACTATTTACCTCACTTTAAAACATGAAGATAAGTACCACTACGGTAGTCCATATATATGTAAGTGTCTTAAGTAGGTTAACTTAATTTTAACATGGCGTCCATACATAACTTTTGGCTTAGTATACAATATATTTACCACACTGTGTGCACAATCTTAGTACACAATATCTACGACACCGTGTATCCAAACTTAGTACACAATATATACGACACCGTGTACAACAACTTAGTATACAATATCTACGACACCGTGTGCCCAATCTTAGTACACAATATCTACAACACCGTGTACCACAACTTAGTATACAATATCTACGACACCGTGTGCCCAATCTTAGTACACAATATCTACGACACCGTGTACCCAAACTTAGTAAACAATATCTACAACACCGAGTACCACAACTTAGTATACAATATCTACGACACCGTGTGCCCAATCTTAGTACACAATATCCTCAACACCGTGTACCCAAACATAGTACACAATATCTACAACACCGTATACCACAACTTAGTACACAATATCTATGACACCATGGGCCCAATCTTAGTACACAATCTCTACGACACAGTGTACCCAAACTTAGTACACACTATCTACAACACCGTGTACCGCAACTTGGTATACAATATCTACGACACCATGTGCCCAATCTTAGAACACAATATCTACGACACCGTGTACCCAAACTTAGTACACAATATCTACAACACCGTGTACCACAACTAAGTATACNCATTTCAAGTCCGGCCCGGCCGCCTTCCGCATACAGTTGTGCCACTCTGCGAAACCAACATCACGACGGCCACTCGCCTTTACGTTACGTCAGTTCTGCGCTTTGCACCGTGCACGGAATAACGTCGAGTAATTCTGACAACAATTTCTTGTTTATTATCCACGGCGAATGTTGTAAAGTTTTGGTTAAACACGTGTCATTTACGTTCACATTTTCGAAAAATTTTACGTCTGTTAAAATTTGCAATTAGTTAAAAGTCATTTTCCGACTGCGTGAACTGAGCTTAGGCGTCCTTTATTTTAATTTGATTAGCAATAGTCGTTCTTAACACTCAGGTAAAATGTACTAGAAGTACTCACAAATTAATTTACTCGGTTTTTGTAATCACGGGGTTCATCACAGAAAGGTTAAGAACTGTCGGACATCCTGATTTTAATTATTCATCACTTAATTTTGTACGACTCGGTATTCCAATTCTGAGACAAGCTTTCATAAAATTTTAATCTGGTATATTGTGTGGTGTTGCGTCCGTTCACGTTTAATTCTTGCAGATTTGAGNCAAGCTTTCATAAAATTTTAATCTGGTATATTGTGTGGTGTTGCGTCCGTTCACGTTTAATTCTTGCAGATTTGAGCGGTTCTCGTGTGTGGTGACGCGCTTCAATATCTGCGAGTTTATCGCGCGTTCAGAGTGAAAACAGCGTCGAGTTGACGCACTATGATGGTTGTCACCTCGACGAAGACACCGTTCNTTATCGCGCGTTCAGAGTGAAAACAGCGTCGAGTTGACGCACTATGATGGTTGTCACCTCGACGAAGACACCGTTAGAGTGTCTGTCCGACCACGACAAGTCAGGTGAGTGCATTTAACGTGGAGTAAGTTTATTATTGTTGTTTAATTGCAAATGTTGCTATTGAATCCCTTGCAAATTCCTTGGAGAAAGTGGTTCTAACTGCAAGGAAATAAACGTTTCGTTTTTATTTGCCTTAGAAATAATTCGAACTCTGTTACTCTCCATGGTACGTTAAACAAGTAAGAATGATTTTTACAGTTTTGTAAATAACGGAGAACAAAAATTATTTTATATAACATTACTTCCTACCGCATTACATTTCTAACTCATTTCTGTCAGTAATTGTCACTTCTTTGCAGTTCCAGAAACTCTTTCCTTGTTTCATTCTCAGGAAAGACATGTAGCTACAGATATAATGGTTTAAGCACCTGTTGAGTTCTTGCTTCTCATAAACCATTCTAAGATATAAAATGATTTAAATTACAGAACTGCTAATTAATTTAAGTGTACTTAATTTTAGTAAAAATGCATGCAGTGCAATCACACGTGTAAATATTCTGCATTCGCTTATCATCAAAATCTAGCTACAGTATAATACACTTTTGGTTTCCTAATTTATAGACGTGTTATAATTGTATAGTTAACTTTCAAAAACCTAAAACATCCGGAGTATAAATACGTAGGGAAATCGTATTTAGTAAATTTCGCTTTAGTAATTTTTTTTCCTGTCTCTTATGCTGGAGTATAGGCAAGTGCACTAGTTATTCGCTAAAATGTTTGTACGCAGGCTACACATTGAAATATTCTAAGTGCATACTTGCCACTTTCCATTGGTTAGCCTACTGGCAGCATATCTTTGCCAGAACACAATTTCTTTCACAGCAACAACACAAATCAACAGCTGTGTAGTGAATTCAACATAATTTATTGCAGGAAATAATTATTTTTGACACTAAAGACGTCGTTTTATCGCGGGAAATGTTTACTTGTTTCCTAGGTTTCAACGTGCTGTACACATGACAGATTTTTATATTTTATTATTATTGTTTGTTGCGTTTGTATGAAGCTTCCTTCCCATTTCTTGGACCCATCAAAATTTCTATACTGAACCTCTAGGTTCGTCTGCAAAATGCCAAGCTTGGTCGAAAAATGCATCATCCAATCATAAATGGACCAGGATGTTAGAATGTTTTGGAAGATATGTTTATTAAAAAAGACGTTCACTGTTTCCGAGTGTGTCTACTAATCACGTTAATTACTCCTTTACTGATAACCTGCTTTAGTTACATTTCCTATTTACCATACTTTAAAACATGAAGATAAGTAACACTATGGTAGTCCATATATATTTATGTCTCTTAAGTAGGTTAACTTAATTTTAACACGGCGTCCATACGCAACTTTTGGCTTAGTAAACAATATCTACGACACCGTGTACCCAAACTTAGTATACAATATCTACGACACCGTGTACCCAAACATAGTACACAATATATACGACACCGTGTACCCAAACATAGTACACAATATATACGACACCGTGTACCCAAGCGTAGTACACAATATATACGACACCGTCTACCCAAACTTAGTACACAATATCTACAACACCGTGTACCAGAACTTAGTATACAATATCTACGACACAGTGTACCCAAACTTAGTACACAATATCTTCAACACCGTGTACCAGAACTTAGTAAACAATATCTACGACACCGTGTACCCAAACTTAGTATACAATATCTACGACACCGTGTACCCAAACATACTACACAATATATACGACACCGTGTACCCAAACTTAGTACACAATATATACGACACCGTGTACCCAAACTTACTGCACAATATATACGACACCATGTACCCAAACTTAGTACACAATATATATACGACACAGTGTACCCAAACATAGTACACAATATATACGACACCGTGTACCCAAGCTTAGTACACAATATATACGACACCGTGTACCCAAACTTAGTACACAATATATACGACACCGTGTACCCAAACTT
>NQII01007250.1:4734-16793 GCA_002778355.1 Clitarchus hookeri
CACAGGTTCACTAAGGGCGAGGTGGGCGCTCGTTAATGCCCCATCGACTCACTGAGTAATGCACAGGTTCACTAAGGGCGAGGTGGGCGCTCGTTAATGCCCCATCGACTCACTGAGTAATGCACAGGTTCACTAAGGGCGAGGTGGGCGCTCGTTAATGCCCCATCGACTCACTGAGTAATGCACAGGTTCACTAAGGGCGAGGTGGGCGCTCGTTAATGCCCCATCGACTCACTGAGTAATGCACAGGTTCACTAAGGGCGAGGTGGGCGCTCGTTAATGCCCCATCGACTCACTGAGTAATGCACAGGTTCACTAAGGGCGAGGTGGGCGCTCGTTAATGCCCCATCGACTCACTGAGTAATGCACAGGTTCACTAAGGGCGAGGTGGGCGCTCGTTAATGCCCCATCGACTCACTGAGTAATGCACAGGTTCACTAAGGGCGAGGTGGGCGCTCGTTAATGCCCCATCGACTCACTGAGTAATGCACAGGTTCACTAAGGGCGAGGTGGGCGCTCGTTAATGCCCCATCGACTCACTGAGTAATGCACAGGTTCACTAAGGGCGAGGTGGGCGCTCGTTAATGCCCCATCGACTCACTGAGTAATGCACAGGTTCACTAAGGGCGAGGTGGGCGCTCGTTAATGCCCCATCGACTCACTGCGTAATGCACAGAACGGACTTGCATATATATCGTCTTGCAGTTATACAGAATGTATCAGTACAGCGGTTACAAACTTTTAGGAGAGATATAGTGCACCTAGACAATCGGAAATCACATAGCAATGCATGGTCGGAAAAGCTATCCTGGCACGGTAGTGACGACACAAAACACAAGAAAGGAAGGACACGAACAGGGTGAGAAAACATGTTTATTTTCTTAGTACAGCAAAAATTCTGGAACGTCTTTGGCTGGTGTACGCGATAGATGTCGCTACGCAAACCGATGCAGCAGATGACCCTGTTAGTGTCCTTCCTTTCTTGTGTTTTGTGTCGTCACNCTGTTAGTGTCCTTCCTTTCTTGTGTTTTGTGTCGTCACTACCACGCCAGGAAAGCATTTCCGACCATGCATTGCTATGTGATCATCTAGGTGTACTCTATCTCTTCTGAAAGTTTGTCAACGCTGTACTGATACAACCTGTATATCAGAGAGAAATTGCAGGAATAGTTTTTCCTATCACGTAAGACATTTTTTCATGTGTACATTTCACGTGTACAAGAAATGAAACACTTTGTATTTTCTCTTTTGATTACGTTTTAAGGTAATTGTTTAATGTTTACAATAAAATACGATTAATTTTTTATTACATTTCCACGTCCTTCAAAGAATTAAGTAGTTTCTTGAGAATTAATCGTATCTTATTAATATAAATATACACTGAAGAGCCAGAAAAACTAGTACACCTGCCTATTATCGTGTAGGGCCCCCCCGAGCACGCAGAAGTGCCGCAAGACGACGTGGCATGGACTCGACTAATGTCTGAAGGTATTCAGGAGGCAATTCACACCATGAATCCTGCAGTGCAGTCCACAAATCCAATCTGTGCCAATTTGAGAAAGGGTCGCACGTCTGTCACGTTTAATTATTCTCGTCAGTCGACGTTTGTCCCGTTCGTTCACGATCTTTTTCCGGCCGCAGCGATGTCGAAGATGTGATGTTTTACCAGATTTCCGATATTCACGGTACACTCGTGAAATGGTCGTACGCGAACATCCAAATGTTATCGCTACCTCGGAGATGCTATGTCCCATATCTCGTGTGCCGACTATAACACCACGTTCAAACTCACTTAAATCTTGATAAGATGCCATTTTAGCAGCAGTAACCGATCTAGCTGCCGGCCGCATCGCGTTACTCTGATTGGTTCCATGCCCTCTGTTANTGCCATTTTAGCAGCAGTAACCGATCTAGCTGCCGGCCGCATCGCGTTACTCTGATTGGTTCCATGCCCTCTGTTATTTGCATACGCACGCCTATGCCAGTTTTTTTTACTCTTCAGTGTAGATACAACTTTATTCACTGAGTTTCACAAAACACATAAGCAATTGTGCAATAAACAATATTTTTCTCTTAGATATAATACATATGGGCATCAAACCCTCTCTTCGGTATCTCTTCTCCAGTACTGCTCTTCAGTAATACCTTCGTCCTCTGTTCTTTACGACAGTGTTACTTTTTAATCTTCTTGTTCAGGAATATTTTTTATGAAATAATTTTTGATGANTCCTCTGTTCTTTACGACAGTGTTACTTTTTAATCTTCTTGTTCAGGAATATTTTTTATGAAATAATTTTTGATGATTACTTACAAATATATCTTAAAGGATGCAAAATAATGTCATATTTCAAACAGGAGTGTGTGGTGTAGAAATTAAGCCACAGAATGATGTTGATTGTACTAGTTGGGTAGTTTCCGACTAACATTACATTGATAAACTCAATACTGAAAAATATAATGTAACAGAAAATAACCGGATATATATTTGCAATGTATTTTCCCCATAAAAATTCAAATCTGCTTACATTGTCATGTAATATGAGAAAACAGTCAAGACAATTATAGAACCATCGAAATTTTTTATATTTAAGTTATCATATGTAAATAAACTATAGTTAAGTGTCTGTGTAGGTCTAACCTGGCGTGTCCCATTATTATCTGTAACAACTTATTACTCAACAATGATTTTGTTGATAGGAATTTCATTTTATTCCATTCGAATAATGTTGAAGATCTCTTCGGTGTTTTATTTGAGCTAGTTTCATAACAAATATACAGATTTCTTGTTTTTGCGTTTACTGAAAAGTAGGTAAATACGAAAATTACAAGCTCACTTCGTGTTTGATTCTTTAAGATAGGGGTTTGACCTCCAAGTTTTGCCAGATTTAGGAACTACTGCTTGATTGCATTGGCACTGCTAATATTCTGAGCATGTTGAATGGTGCTTTTGTAGGAAAAATGATTGTCATAGATTTACTCTGAGCAAGAAAAACACATTGTTTGTTATTTCGAAAGAAATTGCTTACTGTGTCTAAAGAAAAACGACAGTGTCACAAATTTTTTTTCAAGAGCAGTGACTAAAGAGTCGGTTAAAAGCAAATTTCTGCCATACTTTCTACAATAAAGTTTTTCGTAATAGGAGCAAAAATAGATAGTATCGCATTTCATTTGTTACAAGTGAAAATAAACTAAAATCCTTCATTTGAAAATAAGAAAACGTAGGAATAAATAATGTTTTAAGCTCGAGGTTTACCAAAGAAAGCTGGAAATGTTTTATGAAAGGGACTATGAATACTTGTTTCGTGTTGCAGCTTGGCTATTTTCAAAAAAAAGTACTAAAATTTTTTTTATTTTCTTATGTTCATACTTACAATATCGTTAACAATTTGCTTGTAAAACGTGTTTCTGCAGAGTTGGGACGAAGCTGTAACGAGACCGTTTACAAGAACCACTGCATCATCAACGTTAGTGTCCGGTACACAACGTAAGTGTCCGGCACACAACGATAGTGTCCAGCTCACAACGATAGTGTCCGGCTCACAACGTTAGTGTCCGGCTCACTACGATAGTGTCCGGCTCACAACGATAGTGTCCGGCTCGCAACGTTAGTGTCCGACACACAACGATAGTGTCCAGCTCACAACGATAGTGCCCGGCTCGCAACGTTAGTGTCCGGCTCGCAACGTTAGTGTCCGGCTCACAACGATAGTGTCCGGCTCACAACGTTAGTGTCCGGCTCACAACGATAGTTTCCGGCTCACAACGATAGTGTCCGGCTCATAACGTTAGTGTCCGGCTCATAACGTTAGTGTCCGGCTCACAACGATAGTTTCCGGCTCACAACATTAGTGTCCAGCTCACAACGATATCGTTCGGCTCGCAACGTTAGTATCTGGCTCACAACGTTAGTGTCCGCCTCACAAAGTTAGTGTCCGGCTCACAAAGTTAGTGTCCGGCTCACAACGATAGTGTCCGGCTCACAACATTAGTGTCCGGCTCACAACGATAGTTTCCGGCTCACAACATTAGTGTCCAGCTCACAACGATATCGTTCGGCTCGCAACGTTAGTATCTGGCTCACAACGTTAGTGTCCGCCTCACAAAGTTAGTGTCCGGCTCACAACGATAGTGTCCGGCTCATAACGTTAGTGTCCGGCTCACAACGATAGTTTCCGGCTCACAACATTAGTGTCCAGCTCACAACGATATCGTTCGGCTCGCAACGTTAGTATCTGGCTCACAACGTTAGTGTCCGCCTCACAAAGTTAGTGTCCGGCTCACAACGATAGTGTCCGGCTCACAACGTTAGTGTCCGGCTCACAACGATAGTGTCCGGCTCACAACGATAGTGTCCGGCTCACAACGATAGTGTCCGGCTCACAACGATAGTGTCCGGCTCACAACGATAGTGTCCGGCTCACAACGATAGTGTCCGGCTCACAACGATAGTGTCCGGCTCACAACGATAGTGTCCGGCTCACAACGATAGTGTCCGGCTCACAACGATAGTGTCCGGCTCACAACGATAGTGTCCGGCTCACAACGATAGTGTCCGGCTCACAACGATAGTGTCCGGCTCACAACGATAGTGTCCGGCTCACAACGATAGTGTCCGGCTCACAACGATAGTGTCCGGCTCACAACGATAGTGTCCGGCTCACAACGATAGTGTCCGGCTCACAACGATAGTTTCCGGCTCACAACGTTAGTGTCCGGCTCATAACGTTAGTGTCCGGCTCACAACGATAGTTTCTGGCTCACAACATTAGTGTCCAGCTCACAACGATATCGTTCGGCTCGCAACGTTAGTATCTGGCTCACAACGTTAGTGTCCGCCTCACAAAGTTAGGGTCCGGCTCACAACGATAGTGTCCGGCTCACAACGTTAGTGTCCGGCTCACAGCGATAGTGTCCGGCTCACAACGATAGTGTCCGGCTCACATCGATAGTGTCCAGCTCACAACGTTAGTATCTGGCTCACAACGTTAGTGTCCGGCTCAAAACGTTACACCAGCATTTGACTATTTTTTCCAAAGATATGAACCACTTCTGATATTTAACATATATCTCGTGAACAATGAAGTGATAAATATGTAGCATAAACGCCCTCTCAACTTCTTTCACAAAGTTCATTGTTAGCTCAGAGTGATAGGGAGATGATATGTAAGAGGAAGAACCTAGTGCTAATTACTATACTTATTGCATAAGTTTAAAAAAATAATTAGTTTGGTAACTTATAAAACTTAAATATCAGCTGTCTGATAAAACTTATATATTTCCAACCGTTACTGAAATATATTTTCATTTCAATGGATGCAACTGCTTTAAGGAGCTTACACCTCCATAAGTTATCGAATAATAATGCTGCACTTTATAATATCAAGAACCAATACTTACTTTAAGAAATGCAGTGCTGAAAGTCAAGTAAACCATTTATAACCTTTCGTTGTAACAATTTTTCTTCTTTATCCAAATTAATTCTGGTATTGTCTAGTGGGCTTTGAAAAAGTAGTGTAAGATAATATTCTACCCATGAAATGCGTATCAATTTGTTTCTGAACGTATCAAAATCATAGCATTTCAAAGTTAACAGTGTTTAAAGTTAACAGTGAAACTTGGCGTAAAACCACGCATGTAGATTTCATATTTTTAACTTCACTTTGAAAATGTTTTGAGAACCTACGTTTACAGCAGTGTAGCTAATAATAAAATTCTTTTAAGTATTTCACAAGAATTATGGAACAAAATATTTGAACTACTAAGAAAATTTACGCTTAGGTCTACTCTCAAATTAAAATTAAATTAGGAGGAGAGTTTCTCTGCACATAATTTTATTAACGATAAGCAGGAAACTGCCCTGTTTTTAGCCCTTAAATTTGTCTCAGTAACATGGCATGGTAACTTTTTGCATTCACCAACATATAAGAACAATGCGCACGTTTAGAAAATTTCTATTCGACTCTCATTAATATATTTCAGGCAGTGAAAACGAACATCCTGGTAGAATACTACCTGTTGTTCTTAGTAGCAGTTTGAAGGCCGAAAAAATTATTCACGCCGTTGTGTGGGGTACTAAAGGAATGCAAAAAAAACAGACAGACATTTATAATTTATAAAATTATAGTAATATAAATTACAATGACCGCTTTTATGAAATTATGAAGGTCGCCATTTGTCAAGCGGTATAACATCAGGTGGAAAAGTTAACTCAAATAATTAATTATTACATTGAAAAACTCTACAAATGAAAGAAAACAAGCAATGTTTTTCGGTACATTAGCTGCAATTTCCGTTCAATCAAGTAGTTTTCGTTGAAGTCATAATTGTAGTTGGTCCGATATGCCTGGCACATATCTGCGCCAATGAGCGTTTATTTAAAAGCTAAATCCAGCATTCAATCGAGAATCATCTCCTGAACTTCAGAAGTAATATAAACTTAGAATTAGCTAGTCTGGATTGTAGTGCTATTTTGATAGATTGTCGAAAGTTGTGCATCGTTCCTTCACACCTCGCGCCATCGGCCTTCGCTGCGGCGTGGCATTGCCCGTCAACAACCACATCTCCGTAATGTGAAAAGTTGGGCGGAGCAGGCGCAGTAGAGACAGACCGGAGCTGCAGCTCGTGGAGTGAGGACAGTGCAGCGGCAATGAGAAAGTGCAGTTGTGCAACGTGCAACCTTACCGCTGCTCTCGTCCATTTGTCGAGTGCTTGGCCTTGTGATGTCGCCGCACCACTTCTCCTTTTATATGCTGTTGCAGCTGGAAGCGGTCATGCGACTCGGCCTCCGATCGCCAACCTTACACAAACAAGTCCTGGTCCCTGCTCCACCCCAACCCCCTCATCCGCCTACACATCGGGCTCTGGAAGTAAGTATGTGTCCTTTCAACGCCAGCGACATTACGCCTCGGTGGCGTGTGGTTAACTGTTGCAAGGAGACCTGGTGCTTGTTCACTACTGTACATTCTCGTTGCACGCAATAAATACCTAGGAAAACGCGTGCTAGGGCCTTAGATGCCGAGCTACGTTTTAGTGGCGGAAGTGTAAATCATAAGCTACAGAGTACAGCACAGAGCTAACGCCAGCTTACCTTGCAACAGTTCACCACATGCCACTGTTACGTCTGTTACACTCCTGCTCAACACCTCGCAACTCATTTCTGCTTCACGTTAGTTTAAAAATGAAATTTTTTTATTTTCAGTGGTATTTAGGCATAAATAAACGTCTAATCGTCAGCGAGGTCATTAGAGACGGAGCAAGTTGCTCAGAGAAGGAGGTCTGGGGAAGGAATAGGCCATAGCCTGTAGTGAGGAGCCATCCCAGCAATCGCCTCGTGTGATCTCGGAAAACCATGGAAAACTGAAATTAGGATAACCATTCTGGGATTCAAACCCATGTCCTCGAGAATGCGAATCCAAAGGTTTACTACTCCGCCACCTTGCTCGGTTTACTCGCAGTGGAAGGACATTTTTGTGGCTGAAAACGAAGTATATGCGTGTCAGAGACTTAGTTTAATATGTTGTATGTTCGGCGGCGGCTCACTACACTTTCCACGGTTGTGTTTCTATACTAGGGAACTGAGGTTTAAATGTTGAATGTCACCAAACGAAAAATGTTTAAGCTTCTAGAGGACAGCCTTACTAGTGGCTAACGATGGCACAAGTATGTATCCGTTCTTTAAATGGCCACAGAAAACATTACGGAAAGGAATCTGTTTTTCACACACAATCTATTTCGTCTCTCAGCTTTAAGAAGTATCGTTTTATCGTAACTAGGGCTGGCCCGATATCAGTTTTCTGCCGATACAGAAATCGATACCAATCCAAATTTTTTTCACTAATATATTCCAAGACAATAAGAGTGAGAGAGAGAGAGAGACAGAGGGAGAAAGGGAGGGAGAGAGAGAGAGAAAGTGAGGGTGAATGAGTTTTCACAATTGAAGAAATGGACTGTTGCATGTTAATCTACTATATAAAAATAAGTCGGGTTTTCCTTCCTGACGCTATAACTCCAGAACGCACGAACCGATTTCCACGGTTTTGCATTCGTTGGAAAGGTCTCGGGCTCCGTGAGGTTTATAGCAAAGAAAATTCAGGAAAAATTTTAACAGAAAAGCGGGAAAATCTTTTTTTACATACAGCGCCATCTCTGATACAACGCACGAACCGATTTCCACGGTTTTGCATTCGTTGGAAAGGTTTATAGCAAAGAAAATTCAGGAAAAATTTTAACAGAAAAGCGGGAAAATCTTTTTTTACATACAGCGCCATNCAAACAAAATGTTGCATAAAACGAAGCCATCTGGTGGCGAAACGGAGTTCGCCGGGTTTGCTAGTTTCTCATAAATTTTAAAATTATTAATTTGAATAAAACTTTTATTTATCATGCCACAATTGAGGAGCTAGATTCAAGAAGGGCCTTTTTGTGAAATGGCCCTTAATGAGTAAATTTTTTATATTAGTTCCTCTAGGCACTATTACTATGCACGTGAAATTTTGTTTGAATATTTCCATCATTGCCGATGATATTAATTTCTGGTCAACTAAAAAAAGGCCGTTTCTGCATTGAAGATACAAAGCTATCACTTTCAACATTTTGACGTTATTTTGATGTGTGGAGTTGCTGTGTAGTAATAGGTAGAACAACGTAGGAAAGCGGAAATCACGATATAAGAGTTCATAGGAAAGGAACAAGAAGAAATAGAGGAGAAACGAAGGGATGAGCCACAGTTCTTCTGGTGGGAAGGCAGTGCATTCGAAAACATTCCATGCTGTTGATAAGTGTTGCTCCAAACAGTGCTACAAAGCAATCGATGTGGTTGAACAAAAAACCAATTCTCAAGTTACTATGGTTGGTTGGCGACAATGGAAAGCAAGACAACACTATAGAAGGCAACTCAGTTTCTACTGCACCTGACACAGTGGCAGTAAGTAACTCCGTGTATAAGAAAAGGCCTCCCAGATGGAATGATCAAATAAAGCTGCAGTAAAATGGTATTTCCATTCCTGTTTGCCTAGCGTCTGTATTGGTTTGTTGTAAATATCAAGGAAGAGAAAACGAGTTATTCAAGGAAAGTTGGCTAAGGGAGACTTGGTGGTTAAGGACAACAGGGGTAGACATGCGAATCGTCCAAATAGGATAAAGCAAAATGTTTGGGAGTTGGCCAAAAAACATCGATCATCCATTCCACAAACTGAATCACGCTACTCTGCAAATAAAACAAAGAAGTTGTATTTTACTAAACGTGCGTGGTCATTAGAAATATTATTCGAATGTTTTGAAGAATATTCTAGAAGTGAAACAGGAATTACGCTAGGTATGAAATATGCCTCTTATCATAATTTTTCCATAACACAGTCAAATTGCAGTTTCCGCAGACCTCGAACAGACATACGCGACTATTGTACAAAATTCACTGTGAAGCTGAAACTGCGGCCAAATGAGGCTTGTCGATGTTTGTTTAACTTGCACAAATGTTATCTACGTTTGGAGCAATTTTGGAAAGTTTTATACTTAAATCTGGTTCGGCGTTAAGTCGATTTATATATTTTGTTTTAATCAAAACCAAGTGTCAAAATTCACTCTCACGCATAAATAGGTTTTTACGAATGGCAAAATAAAATTTACGGCTTTACGTGAGAGTTCTGGATATTCCTGCAGTCTTGCTGCCCAAAAATGAATTAAAAACATCTTTGTAATATCAGCTTTCAGGGTTTCATCTGCGGATATTTCTATTAATGACTCTTGTTGCCTATTACACAAACCAGTGTTTATCCTTTCAGCTAAAACCATATTAAATGGGTTTCGAATCCAGTTTTCTGAATGGCCAAAGTCCGGAAAACATTTTTTTAGTTCGCCAGACAGCTGTGGAAGATGAAGAGTAATTTCAGCCTTGAATTCTTTATCGGCTAATAAGGTATTTGTCATAACAAATTCATGCAGAAGAGGAAAACATTAAAACATTTTTTGATCTGAAGCAAGTTTTTCAAAATTCTATTTTTTTTATAAGTGCGGATATTTTATCCTGTACATTGAATACGTTGCATGCAGATCCTTCCATTTAAGAATTTAACTCGTTGAGACAAAAAAAAATGTCAGCTAAAAAGTTTACTATCAGAAGCCAGGTTTCGTCTTCAAGTCCTAACTTGAGGGTAAAGCCTCTATCCTTCAAAAATTAATAAATGCCCTGACTGAGTTTTATGAACCGAGCTAATATTCTGCCTCTTGATAACCAACGCACTTCGCAGTGCAATAGTAATGTAACTTGTTCGCTACCCATATCTCAACACAATAATGCGAGTAGTCTGGAATTAAGTGGACGTGCTTTTATGTAATTTATTATTTCCGCAACCTCAGACAGCACTGATGTTAGTTCTGACTGCATTCTCTTGCACGCCAACGCTTCTCTGTGCAATGGACAATGAGTACTTATAATTCAGGAGCAACATTTTTAACCCTGGTAATCAGTCNCGCCAACGCTTCTCTGTGCAATGGACAATGAGTACTTATAATTCAGGAGCAACATTTTTAACCCTGGTAATCAGTCGTGATATACACTGAAGATCCAAAAAAACTGGTATAGGCGTGTGTATGCAAATACCAGAGGTATTGAACCAATCAGAGTAACGCGATGCGGTCGGCAGCTAAATAGGTTACTGTTGCTACAATGGCAGGTTATCAAGATTTTAGTGTGTTTGAACGTGGTGTTATAGTCGGCGCACGAGAGATGGGACATAGCATCTCCGAGGTAGCGATAACATTTGAATGTTCGCGTACGACCATTTCACGAGTGTACCGCGAATATCGGGAATCCGGTAAAACATCACATCATCGGCATCGCTGCGGCCGGAAAAAGATCGTGAACGAATGGGACAAACGACGACTGACGAGAATCATTAAATGTGACAGACCTGCAACCCTTTCTCCAATTGGCGCAGATTGGATTTGTGGACTGCCCTGCAGGATTCATGGTGTCAATTTCATCCTGCATACCTTGAGACATTCGTCGAGTCCATGCCACGTCGTCTTGCGGCACTTCTGCGTGCTCGTTGGGGCGGCAAGGGGGGAAGAGGGCTCTACACGATATTAGGCAGGTAAATCTTCCCTTGAAATATTTTCATTCACATATCTAACAAAAACCAATTAAATTCGGCAATCCACTAACATTTGTTGATTCATCCACTTGAATTGCATAATAACTATTTTGCAATCGTTGGACGAGTTTGATTTTCACATCGCTTGCCAAGTCATGAATGCGCCGTGAAATGGTGTCATTTGAAAGCAGTATTTTATCAAGCCCTTTTGACATTTTGTCTGCTAGTACGCGACTTACCATATCCTTTGCCGCTCGTAAAATAAACTCTCCAGCAATATTGTATGGCTTCCTGTCTTGGCAATTCGATATGCTACAAAGAAGAACGTACGTAAATAGTCCGTATTAGTAGCCATGGTAGAAGTAGCAGATTTAATATTTATTTTGGTGGCATCCTACGCCTTCGTCTTTCGGACAAAGAAATCTAAAGGTTTGTTCACGTACTGCTGATGGTTTAGCTCCAGATGTCGTCCCAGTAATGATTGCTTCATAGAATTATTAGTAAGAACTTCTGAACATTATACACACTGTGGTTCTGGATATTGCGATTCTTCTTTATATGAAAATCCAAACTTTAGATACTGTTCGTCAAATTTTCTCTTTTTTGCCGATAAAAATTTGTATTTTCTTGAATATTAGATTCTTGAATTTGGTCAGTAGAAACAAATGCTTTTACAGAAGTTTCATTTGGAATTGAACTCTCAGTGGAAGTAGATACATTTTCACTGGACGTACTTTGAGGAGGTTGCAAACTTGATGACGCCGTTTGAGTATATGTACTTTTCCCGCGCAATGGTCCCGTTTTCAGCGACTTATTCATGTTTACCCCAGAACTATTGTAAAATTATTCGACCGAATAACAAAATAGCGTAATGCCGTCCGTCCGCACGAAATAGTATGAGCTAACTGAGTACTGAGAGCAATGTTTTGTTTTCAACCGGCTCTCAGAGTGGAGAGGCGTGGGTGGCGG